>JAOXJP010284445.1:0-19255 GCA_025762735.1 Platanus orientalis | reverse complement strand
TTTATCAACTAAGCTATATACTATTGATAATTTTAAAATAATTAGTATATTATATATAATACATATATATTATGTATATAAAAGTCTAGGCCTTGGGCCGGATTCGGACTGGACTGAGGTAAGCCCAAGCCCGACCCTCAATAAAAGTTTGGGCCCTTGTCAAGCCTAGCTCAGGCCAGGCTTTTTTGGCCAATTTGTGGGCTGGGCTAGGCTCGAGCTGGGCCAGGCCGGCCCATGCCCACCCCTACCGTTTGACCATCAACGAAGGTTAGAAGAGGATAGAGTTGGCATATAAATCCAAGCTGGTTCTTTAAGGGGGCACACCAAATCCGTGCTGATTAGTATAGTGCAAGCTAAGTGGAGGTCAATGGGACCAATAAAAAGGGAAAAAAATTTAGGTGCAAATGAATTTTATGAGAATGGTGCAAACGGCACCAGGGTGCCAACACATCACCCCCACCCCCCCCCCCCGCCCCAAAAAAAAAAAGTGTTATCACTTTTCAGTACTGATGGGTCAGCCCCCTTGGTGCCGTTTGCCCCATTCTCACGAAATTCGTTTGCACCTAATCCAATCCCGATAAAAAGCCTAAGCACAAATTCAACAAGTCACTCAAACTCAAACCAAACTTGACCCACTATAAAATCAGGGAGCAAATGTCTTGCCCAGTATTGTATTAGGACACTAGGGGACGTCATATGGAATAAAATGGGTAGGAATTTCAAATTTCATCTCCCACTTATTTTTTTCCATATGACGTCCCTTGGTGTCATGGCCACCATCCTAGACACCAAATCCTGGACATAACATTTATAAAGAGATCAAATGTCTTGTCCAAGACACCAGGTACGTCATATGAAATAAAATGGGTGGGAAATTGAAATTTCTTCTAACCCAGTTGTTTACAATGTTGATAAATTCAAGCTTGGATTTAACAACTACTAAGAATCAAATCAACAATTAAAGATAATTAACACTAATATTCTAATAAAAAATTGTGCAAAGAAATTAAAACTAAGGTGTTCAACTTCACAATTTTAACTGAAATATTGTAGAGAAATCAATGGACAAGAATATAAATAGTTAGAAAAATTAAATGAAATGAATTTATCGGTTTTTGTGTCAAGGAGTGTTGTTCATTGACACTATCTTAAACGGTATTCATCTCCCTCTAATTGGTGCAATAGGGTTATTTTGGTGATTTCCTCAAGTATCAACGACACAAACTTCTCCTACCTGTACAATTTGAGAAGTTCTCCAATGAATGGCAATGATTGTGATTCAAAACCGACTAAAGCAACTCAAGAAGATTTCTTCTCATTTGGACATCAAAGCAAAATATTTGCAAATAAAAATAATGGAAGACAGAAAAGAAGGAGAAGATACATTTTCCTGTCTATTTTATGTGAAAACAACACCCAACTATTTATAAATTATCTAGAGACACTTTTGATAAGTATCTATAGCCATCTTCACTCATTTTGGTGTGAACAATCATATAAATGTTTATAGACATGGTTACAACTTTTTACGCTTCCCCATAGGCATAACGTTAAAAATTTTCCGTTTAGGACTGGTCTGCAAACTTTCGGACTGATCCAGAGCTTTCTGGAATTGTGCGGACCGATCCACACTTTTGTGCAGATCGAGCTAACTCAGATCGAGCGGCACAAAATGTGAATCGATCTTGAGCCTAGAATTTTGAATCTCAAAATTTTACAACAACCCCTACCTATTCTATTCCATGTTAGGTCCCCTGGTGTCCGAGACACCAAATCCTAGATAGAACATTTATTTCGAGAAAAAACAAGTATGCTTTATTTACCAAGACATTATATGGGAGCAAATGTTTTACTCCCAATTTGTCTACTCCCCCATTCTCCCTGTATATGCTTGTTAATAATTTTGGGTTTTCTACAACATATATGATATGATATATTGTATAATTCAGCTAGATTGAACATTGTAAGGTGAGGCCTAATCGATTCAGTTCTAGAACCAATTTCAAGCCTAAAAAAACTTAGCCTAGCGTGCTCATGTTTTGAGCCAAACAAGCTAGGCTTTAGGCCAGCCCAACCTATGTTATGGCACTTGTGCTCGGATTTAGGATTAGTTAGTCTACCATTTGTTAAGCAACCCACATTCATTTGTTTGGTTGATAAACATAAAGATTAATATTATTTGATGATGCCAAAACATACACCACAGATGACAACACGACAATTACCCTCGAATGATCCTTGCAAAAAAAATAAAGAGTTGGGAGACACTGGTGGGGTGTCGGTCTACGCCTCTCTAATGCCAAAGTTAGTCCAGAGAATATTGTCTCTAAATGAGTTTTTAATGTGTTCTATATCTCATACCTTTGGAAAGGCATGCTATGTCTCTTTATAAGCCAGAAGAGCCTATGATCCGGCATTTCCTTGTAGATATCTAGCTTGGGCAAAGGTTATGGTGCCTAATCATTGGCTGGGTTCTCGGTGGTTGTGTGATTTTCGGCTTTGATCTTGAAGTGGAAATTAGATCCATTATTTTCACCTTATGTGGTTGGTCAGATGCAAGCCGATCAAAAGGTGCAAATCCCAGGATATGTCTGTCCCTGGTTGTACTATCATGGCCAAATGGTTGTATCCACTTAGTCTCCATCTCTTTGGGATGTGCTTTGACCTTCACTGCTTTCCTAACCCGGCCAACAGTTCGGACCACTCGGTATAATAGGGTTGAGCATATTATTTCCTCATTAGTTGCCCCCCATTCTTGAGTTTGGAAGCTATTCTTGCGAAGGGAATCGGTGTTGTTGCTCGGTTGAATACACTCCTGAAGGTTTGTCTTCTGCCTTTTTTAATTTTGGCGGTTACATTCATCAAGTTGCATAAAGCATTTATAAGCACCATACGCACATCATGTCCACAACTGTTTCCTTGAGCGGCATGGCCATCCAATGACATGGATCATCCCGCCTAACGAACAACTTGGATTAAAGCCCCATTTTCGGCTATAAAACTGCCATCTTGACAGGTTTTTCTTTCAATCAAAGTTTTCTTCAAAATTCATCCTTTGGCACTTGTTCTTCGTCTTCCTTAGTGTTGCTCGTTCACTCCGGCATAACTCTGGTTCAGGCACTTACATTTTCTCCCATTGCATTCTCTATCCATGGTTTCCTCTAGATTTGGCAAGTTCTTAATTCTCAATCTTTTGCTTTCTTTCCGTCATCCAACCCTAGATCCCATTGATTCACCCTTTTGGTTATCATTCCATCTATTTTTTATTATACCTCCGGTCGTGGTCCTTTCTTGACCTGAGTCTGTTACCATATGATATTTCCTTCTTAAGTAGGGTAAGTAGTGACCACTTTTCTTTTAGTTCTGACGGCCTTAGTTCTGATTCCTCCAAGTAAGTCGAAGCCCTGAGTGATCCCTGAGTTAGGGGTGATTTGGCTGACCAAGCCCAGTCCTTTGGCTCTAGTCAATGTTCTCAATTTACAAAACGAGCCTTTTATGACTGAGGACATTCCTTCTTTGCTCTCTACATCCGATGATCTCCCCTGCATTCTTCCAAATCCCTGTGGGGATTCCACTTAGAGTCCCTCAACTTGAGGAACGAGCCTACACTTTTATCCCTGAGGAGGTTTATTTCTTTAAACAAGCCCTAGTCAGAGGCCTCCGTTTTCCCGTCCCACTCTTTATCCGGGAATTATTGTCTCACCTCTGTCTCGCTCCAGTTCAGCTCATGTCGAATGGGTGGAGAATTCTAATTGGTTGCATGATATTGTGGTTGGCATGCAACAATGGTCATGACTGCTTGGCCATCCTCGAATTTCTTTATTGTTACAAGGCAGTTGAGATGCATTATAGCTGGTGGTACTTTACTAGTCGGGATAGATATTGTACCTTGATCATCGGTCTCCCTTCCTTAAGAGGTGGAAGGAAAAGTTTTTCTTCATCTCAGGTGATGGTTGGGAGTTCTGTTCTTGGGAGGATGACCTTGATCGCATATTTAGTGTACCCAAGTTATAGGGTGAACCGCGTCGCTCAGTTGAGCCCTTTATCTTTCTTTTGGTCTTGCCCTCTCTTTTATGAGTCTGACTAACCTGTTAATTTTTTTGTTCCCTAATTTTTTTCGAACCAAGGTTGGATGATGACCAGTTGTTCCGAGTGGGTTGGACTGCCACTCACACTGTTAAGGATTTTTCTCTTCTTGTCACCCCCAAGTCTCTATTCACTTACTTACTCGGCCCGGAACCTACTCAAGATGTTATGTTTGAGGGGGTGGTGAATTCGAAGGTGACCCCCTTCTCTCTTTGGTCATCCCTTTCTTCTTCTCTGTTTTTCCTTCTCTTTTTTCTTTTCTCCTCTCTTTTTTTAACTCATTCGTTCCTTTTAGTGATGTGTGCTCATCCCCCAAAGGTGTCATGGCCAAGATACAGGCTAAGGCCAACGATGACCCATCAGTACGAGTCACAAAGAGACCGCGGTTCAGCCATATCCGACCAACCACCAAAGACAAAGCTGCCAGGAGTTTGGCCCCGACGGTTGCCATGCTTCCTCTGTCACACATTGTCGATTTAGAGGCAGCTATTGAGTCCACTCTAGAATTCAAGGATGTGGTCGAGGACCAGCCCCAGTATCAACTGAAGGCATTTTAATAAAGGAAAGGGGGCTGTTTTTTACTCCCTTCTTCAAGACGTCAAGACAGTAGTCGAGCGTCTTCACACAGTTATCTCCTAGGATGATCTTGAGAGCTCTCCATGGCATTGAGCAAGAATGCCTTCTTTGACCCCGGGAAGGTATCTCTTGCTTTCCCTTTTTCCCTTATTTGTTTTTAAACACTCCTTGCTATTTACTTTTTTCTTTTTCTGCTTTTGTAGGCCTTGACTATGGTGGTGGCCTTGTCTCAACGTCAGTTAGGCACTGAGGCTTTCACTGGCAAGCTAAAGAAGAAGCTCGCTGAAGCTGATTCCAACCGATCGGCTTCGGATAAAAGGTTCACCAAGACAAAGAACAAGTTGAAGCGTATGGAAGCCACCCTTAAGGAGATTTAGGATCTTCTGGATAGGGAGAAGGCTGGTGCAGTTGTATTGTCGAAGTCAACAAATGACCTAAAGGGGAGTTTTGCCGAGGAGAAGGAGGCTACTGTTGAGGCTAGTATCACGGCCTTTAAGAAGTCCATTACCTTCGAGGACATCACAACCGAATACTACATCAATAGTTTTGAGAGTCTTCGCAGATGGGTAGTTTGTGAGTACCCTAACCTTGACTTGTCTATGTTTCGGCTAGATGATGAGTCAGAGTCTGTCGTCTAGGGTGCCGAGGCTGCCGAGGGGGAGGAAGAGAAGGATGAAATATTGGTCTCGGTTGTGTTTTTTTTTTTTTTTTTGCGAGTAAGCCTTGAGTGCTAAGTGCCTCCCATCTTCTATACTTCTCCCTTTTTTCTATAAATGAAAGGATTCATTTTTGTTCCTTCTCTATTCTTCACTATCTTTTAATGATTGTATAGGGTTAGTTGGTTTGTCGACATTTCCCCCTTGTTCGGGCTTTGTGGTCGCTTTTATGGACTTGGCTAATTTTCTAGCTTTTCACTCCTCTTGGGTGATTTTGGTCAAACTAGCGACTTTAGCCAATCTCATGGCTTTTCACCACTCTCAAGTGATTCTAGTCAAGCTCACAGCCTTAGCGAATCTCCTGGCTTTTCGCCACTCTCGGGTGATTTTGGTCGACCTAGTGACCTTAGCCAATCTTCTGGCTTTTCACCACTCTCGGGGTGATTTTGGTCGACCTAGTGACCTTAGCCAATCTCTTGGATTTTAACCACTCTTGGGTGATTTTGGTTAACCTAATGACCTTAGCCAATCTCCTAGCTTTTCACCACTCTCGGGTGATTTTGGTTGACCTTGTGGCCTTAGCCAATCTCCTAGCTTTTTCGTTTGTAACCTCCACGGTAATTTTGCATGCATATTTAAGGATAAGTGAAACATTTTTTTTTCAGATATACATGATTTTCTTTACTGATAATATTTTCGGAGATGCTTGGCATTCCACAGATGTGGTAGGGTTCATCCTTTTAGCGTCTCTAGATGGTAGGTTCTAGGTCAGTTAAACTTTAACACTTGGTAGGATCCCTCCTAGTTTAGTCTGAGTTTTCCATCACTCAGAATTTGCATGGCTTGACTCACCTTTCATAGGACCAGTTCCCCTGTCATGAATTTCCTTGGATGAGCCTTGGAATTGTAGTATCTTGCCATTCTTTGCTCATATGTGACTGTCCTAATTGTCGTTCCTTGTCTCTTTCATTCTATGAGGTTTAGGTTCAGGTAGAGTTATTGCTAGTTTTGTTTGGGATCTGGCTGCTCTGTTCTATAATTAGTAAGCCCAATTTCCACAGGCACCATTGCCTCGCTCCCAGAGGCCAGTGCAAATGGAGTTTCTCTAGTAAGGGTTTGCGGGTTGGTCTTGTATGCACATAGGACTCTAGGTAGTTCCTCTAGCCAAGACCCCTTTAAGGCTTCCAACCGAGTCTTAATCATTTTCAGGAGTGTTCTGTTTATC
The DNA here is from genome assembly GCA_025762735.1 of Platanus orientalis. Lineage (NCBI taxonomy): Eukaryota > Viridiplantae > Streptophyta > Magnoliopsida > Proteales > Platanaceae > Platanus > Platanus orientalis. The sequence continues at coordinate 12,712 of JAOXJP010284445.1, read as the reverse complement.
ACTTTTACCTATTTGTTAGCTTGAGGATGCCCTAGGGAGGAGAAGTGATTCTTAATTCCTAATTGGGAGCAGAACTCTTAGAATCACCGGTTGTCGAATTGTCTCCCATTATCCGTGACCAACACTTAAGGGATGCCAAAGAGGTAGATGATGGAATTCTAGACAAAATGTCAAATGTTTTTCTCGGTTATTGTGGCCAGCGTTTCGGCTACCACCCAGTTGGTGAAATATTCGATAGCCACGATTACAAACTTTCCTTGTCATTTCCCTTGAGGTAGAGGACTCACTATATGGATTCATCACTATGCAAAGGGTCATGGTCTAGTCATCGGTACAAGCTCTTTGGTAGGTTTCTGGGGGATGTTTGAGAACCTCTAGCATTTGTCACAATTCTATACATAGTTCTTCATGCCAACCTGCATGGTTGGCCAATAATAGCCAGCCTAGACGAGTCTGTGTACTAGGGATAGGCTTCTCGAGTGGTTGTTCGATATTCCCTCATGCACTTCTCTCACGACATAATCTACCTCAGGGGGGGAGACATTAGAAATGGTAACATAAAACTCCACTTGTAAAGTACATCCCCATTAACTTGTATTGACTAGCTTAGAGTTTTATTTTTCTTGCTTCTTTCTTTTCCTCGGGGAAGTCTCTGGCCTTGAGGAAGCAGATTGTGGGGGTTGTTCAGTTAGGCTGGTGCTCGATCACTTTCACTTCCTTCGCTGCTGCATTATAAGTGTTTGGCTCCATGAGGTGCTCTATAAGTACCTATCGCACTCTGAAACCCATACCAGTAGGGCCATGAATTTGGCACATGACATTGCATTATTCATTCATTCATATCCTGTATATTGCTTATAAATTTTTTGTTCATTCATACGTAGCAGAATTGCATATTAAAATCATAACCATCCATATTCTCATAAATTGAATTGTAGTAAAATCTTGTATTTCCATAATCTTGAAAAATAATCATAAACATAATTTGACATTCCCAATAAAATAAACCTATAGTTTGACATAAACTAAACCATAAACTGAAAGTTAAATACTGAAATCCACTAACTTACTACATCCTTTGAATTAAACTGAAATAAACAAAATCTATAATTGTAATAACTGAATCAATGTTTCAATGTCTTATGGTATAATCAAAATTTGTTAATCTCTACAATCCCACCTATCTGAACTGTTATACAGCTTCCTCCCCATCATCTGTGATGTCAAATTGGGGTAAGCTTGACAAACTCAATAAGAAAACAATAAACTATAGAGTAATGGATCAAGACTTAACATGAATCAAAACAAAATATATAGTTGCATTCTTTTAACAATATGCGGAACTAAATAACTTAAACATATAAGAACATATACTGAATTGGAAACAATTAAAAACATATACATGTAAATGGTCTAAATAGAACAAAGTAGAAACATATAATGAAACTGAACATGATAGAACATATAAATCGGATGCATAAGCCAATGCAAATAATAGTTACACCATTTAATCCCTGGTGAAAAGGGTTAGACACACAATTTAATCTCCAGTAAGAAGACCCAGACACACCATTTAATCTCCGATGAGAAGAGCCAAAACAGTTTACATCATAAACCAAGTGTGATGGGCATCATCATATATCTCCCTTGATGACAAAGGGTGCTTTACAACAGAAAACAATAACAAGAACAGTACAGAACATGTAGCAAATACTAGCATAGCACAAATTTATAATACTTAAAATTAAAGATGCTTGATCCATCTAAGCACAAAACTATAGAAGCTAGCTCTATACAAATCATATTTTTCAATAACTAATAAGAACATATGACAATTAGATTTGAGAATAAACATATAAGGATCTTACAAATCAAATAAGATAGTCTCTAACATCTTAAGGAATCACAAATCCAAAACTAATATCACTTGTATTCTTTGAAAACAAAAAACTCTCTTTTGAAGTAATGATTTTGAAACTTTAAATGGATTAAAATTCGGAGCAAAACGATTGGTAACATGTAGAACAAAAATCAAAATGATCTAGAACCTAACAAACTTGCAAAAAAAAAAAAAAACATGGTTTTTATATGTTCTTTAAAACCCAAAAATCCACAACCATTGTTCTTAGCTTCAAAACCACTCAAAACAAGAGTAGGCCCTTATAAAATGAGATTGAAGCACTTCTATAAACCTATAGAATGAAAACGGAAGTTAGTTTAATGTTCTCTTACAAAACAAAATTTCCTTTACAAAACAAATTTTTAAGAATGTAAAATGATTTAAATCCAAAACAAAATGATCAACATCTTTTGCAAAACAGAATCAATATAGTTATAAGAACCGAAAGAATGAAAACAAAACAATAGTTTACATGTGTTCTTACAAGTTCAATTTCTTCTTTCAAAACCATGTCTAAAAACTTTTGGTAAATCAAAACCCAAGCAAAAAGATTTTCATTTTTCGAGAATAACATATATCTAAGAACCTAGGAATTCCAAACAAAACAATATTTTACATGTTCTCTTACCTCTTCTTGTGCAAAACCATTCCTAAGCTTTTCGTTCTTCAGAAAAATCCCAAAACCTTCGCAAAACCTAGCTTTTCCTCTATTTTCTCTTCCTTTTCCCTTCCTTTTACTCTTGATCTCTTCTCTATGGTTTATAGGTCTCTTTGGGTCAAAACAAATCAATTTATAGACCCCAAAGAGAGTTCCACATGAATTAGAAACCCCCCCAAAAGTTGAAAAATGACTTTCTTGTTCGATCCTGAATAGGTCGATCGATCATTCCGATTGGTTGGGCCGGAGCCCAGTTATATATATATATATATATGACCTTTGCTCACTCAAACCCTTGTATCTTTTTCTTTTGGTGTCCGTTTTGCTCGCTGTTTGTTTCATTGGACTCTAAACTGCTGTGCATATCTAATGACATTAAGTTTGCTTATAGATTCTCTTTACATTTTCGTTGGTGTCTTTCTAAAGTTTTGTGTTAATTTACAAATCATCATATGTGCATTTAAATAGTTCTAAATGTGTGTGGAACATATATATTATGCGTGTACAGTATAAATATGACATGTGTGTAAAACATGTGCCGGTTGTTATAGTACTTATTTGTCCTCGTGGTCTTGGGGTCGTGATGCCAATCAGGCTAGCCTGTCAGCCTTCTCGTTCTGGTGTCTAGGAATATGCTTGATTTTGAATCTTCAAAACCCATTGATCAATCCCTTGACGACACTTAAATACTCTTTCATCCTATCCTCTTTAGCTTCATATTCTCCTAAGACTTGTCCTACCACTAATCTGGAGTCGATGTTCAAGGTGACATCTCCAACCCCAAGCTCATGAGTTATCTTCAATCTTACTACTAGGGCCTTATATTCAGCCTTGTTGTTTGTTGCCTTAAATCTGAGGCATATAGTGTATTCTAATTCGATTCCCTCTGGGATGGTGAGAATCAGGTCAGCTCCACTAGCTCAGGTAGTGGAGGAATCGTTTACATTGAGTACCCAAACCTTCTCCCGGGGGATTTCAGAGTGCCAGTTCCCATTGTTTGGGGGTGTGAGTTCGACCACAAAATTTTTCAGTGCCTAGCCTTTTATCATGCTCCGCGGTCGGTATTCTATATCAAACTCCCCTAGCTCGACCGATTACTTGATGAGTCATCCCAAGGTATCAAATTTTTGCAAGGATGCTCTCAGGGGTTGGTTGGTTAGTGCAACGATGGTGTGGGCATAGAAATATGGTTGTAATTTCCTCGTTGTCGTCACCAGAGAAAAAGCTACCTTCTCTACTCGTGGTTAATTTAATTTGTCTCCATGCAAAGCCTGACTGGTTTAGTAAACTGGTTTCTGGACTCTTTGCTCATCCCTGATCAAAATTGCGCTTATTGCCACGTTGAATACAGTGAGGTACGCATATAGAACCTCTCCTGATTCGGTTTGATTGAGTTGCGACAAGATCTCGAGGTGTTCTTTGAGGTTGTGAAATGCCTTTTACATTCCCTAGTCCACTCGAAGGCTTTCTTGAGTAAACAAAAGAAAGGGAGACATCTATTAGTCATCCTAGAGATGAACCAGTTCAGAGCAGCTACTTGGTCCGTGAGGCACTGTACATCCTTCATGGTTTGCGAGGGTTGCATGTCAAGGATGACACAGACTTTCTCAGGGTTCGCCTTTATTCCTTAATGGGAGACCATGAAACCTAAGAACTTCACTGTTGCTACTCCAAAAGCACACTTGGATGGGTTTAACTTCATTTGGTACCTTCTAAGGGTGTTGAAGGTTTCCTCTAGATCAGCTAAGTGTTGCTTGGCCTTTAAGCTTTTTACTAGCATGTCATCAATGTAAACTTCCATGTTCCTCGCAATCTGCTTCTTGAACATGTTGTTCACTAGCCTCTGGTAGGTGGATCATGCATTATTGAGTCCGAATGACATGACTTTGTAACAATATAAGCCTCGGTTAGTTATAAAGACAATCTTCTCTTGGTCAGTCTCTTGCATTCTGATATGATTGTACCTAGAGAAGACATCCATAAAACTAAGCAATTTGTTCCCCGAGGTGGAGTCTATCAAGGAATCTATCTTAGGTAGGGAGAAATTATCTTTGGGGCAAGCCTTGTTGAGGTCCATGAAATCTACGCACACCCTCCATTTACCACTAGCCTTTTTTCCCAATACCACATTGGTCAGCCACTCGGGATAGTGTACCTTTCGTATAAACTCATCCTGCAAGAGCTTGTCAACTTCATCAACAATGGCCAGGTTTCTCTCAGTAGTGACATGGACAATACATTTTGGCCATGCTTCATTGATGCCCAACTCTACCAGTTCCTCTATAGGCCCTATCGGCTTATGCCCCAATTCTTCCCTAACATCTAAATCCTCAATGGGGAGAGCTTCCCTAGAACCTTCACCTCGTAGAGAGGCCATGTAGCATTCGTGAGCTATGAGTTGGTAGCCCCTTACTTCACCAATGCCATTCTCTATAGGGAAGCGCACTAGTAGGTGGTACGTGGAGGTTACTACTCTTATCTAGTTTAAGGTTGGTCGTTTGATGATGAGGTTGTAAGCTGATGAAAAAGTGGCGACTAGGAAGTCAACTGCCTTTGTTACCTACTGGGGCCCAACTCCGATGGTGATTGGTAAGGTGATTACTTCGATCAGGTATCCTATTTCCTATGAACCCGACCAACCGAGTTGTCACAGGGCACAACTTGTCTTTCCCGATCCCCATCTCTAGAAAGCTGTCAGGTATAAATATCCGCCGAACTTTTATTGTCAATTAGGATCCTTCAAGTCATGTGGTTTGCTATCACCAAGGTGACCACCGATGCATTATGTGAAGATGTTGCACCCCTTGGGCGTCAACCTTCGTAAAGATGATTTCTTAACATTTTAGTCAAGGAAACTTTTGTGATCCCTTGGTTAAATAGACTTCATCTCTACTTACTATTGTTTTCCTTCTAGTATGGGCCTTTTGAGCCAAACCCGACCCTCCTCCTTTTTCCGACCTTATTGAGATAACCCGAATTTCTTGTAAGGGTTTTTTCTCTTGGGTTTTTATCAAAGTGGTCCCTTATGAGATCTTCTCTATTAATTCAGGGGTTGATCTGCTATGAAGCAATGGAGTCTCCCTTGTCAGATGAGGGTTTCCACTTGCTCCTTTAGGTTGAAGCATTCCTCTATGTTATGGTCGTGATCCCAATGGAATCAACAATATTTATCTCGAGGCCTATTTTTTGGTGGGGCCTTGAGTTTCTCGAGCAATCTCAATGCCGGGTTGTCCCAAACATAAATAAGGACCTGCTAGAGCAGAGCGTTGAGTAGGGTGTAAATCTAAAAGTGACTAGTCGACAATCATGTTCTTTTACCTTTCTACTTGGGGTCAAAAGTTGCTCTGGGTCTGAGATCTTGGTGAATTCTTCTTGGCCTCTCGGCCCACTTTTGCTTTCAAGTTGGTCCTTAGGTTTAACCTTTCGATCTCATCGGGAAATCATGGTGTCCTCTGCATTCATATGCTTTTGGGCATGGAGCATTAGTTTAGTCATACTACTCTATGGAGACTTTGAAAGGGAGAACAAGAACTTCGTGGGCAGCCATCTTCCCATGCAAGCACTTAGTACCACTTTCTAATAAGCTTCGTCGACTTATAAAATCTCCTTGTTGAACGTTGAAACATAATCCTTTAAGGATTCTCCCTCAGTCTGCTTTATGTTAAGGGGGTATATAGCAGGCTTTCTATATCGCTGACCCCTAATGAAATGGCTTGCAAAAAATTGGCTCAACTCAGTGAATGAGTTTATAGTGTTCGAATTTAAGTTTCCGAACCATGTTTGAGCCGAGCCCCTCAGGGTTGCCAAGAATGCTTTACACATGATCTCGTTAGGGATCCCGTGCAAATGCATGAGAGTTTTATATGCTACGAGGTGGTCAAAGGGGTCTCTATTCCCATCAAATGCCTCCATTTGTGGGACCTTAAACTTTGAAGGAAGGGGATAGCTCATTACAGTTGGGGAGATTAGTTTTCTAGACTAAAGCCTCTACCATGGTTGAGGCCTTGTCTTTCATCGTTTCCATGACATTATTCAATTTCTCCCTCATTTCTTTCATCTACTCACTCCAACCAGTTAAGGTCCTCCCTTCTTCTTGATTCCTAGGGCCAGTCTTGAGTGGTGGTCAGGCATCTGGGCCTTGGTCCTCTGTCTGAACAACTTGTTCTTCAAGTTTCCCCCTTACGTGCTCGAGGCTCTCTCTTTGTTGTTATTTGGTGTTGAATGGTTGTTGCTTGCCTTGGGCAGTGAGCTTTCTTGTTAACTCTTGATTTTGCTAAATGATTTGTTGCAAACTCTGATGGAGGTCATGTACTTGTTGTTCAAAGGTTGCTACCCTAGCGGTTTTTGGGCTTAGGTATTCTTAGGCATTGACAGAGGAGGCATTTTGGCGGGCTTCCATAGCTCTGGCTCGGGTATTTACCATGTGGCTTTTGTCACAAAGAGAAAACGATCAAAGTAAAGTAAGTTTGAGAACTATACTCCCCATAAACAATGCTAGCTGATGATGTAGAAAACATGCACCACAAATGACTGCATGACAGTTACCCTCGGATGATTCCTGCAAAAAGAAAAGGGGTTGGGAGACACTAGTGGGGTGCCAGCTTACACCTCTTCGATGCCAAAGTTAGTCCAAAGAATATTGTCTCAAAATGAGTTTTTTATGTGTTCTACATCTCATACCTTTTGAAAGGCATGCTATGTCTCTTTATAGATCCAGAAGAGCCTATGATCCAGGATTTCCTTGCGGATTTCTAGCTTGGGTGGAGGTTATGGCGCTTGATAGTTGGTTGGGATCTTGGTGGTTGTGTGAATTTTGGCTTAGATCTCGGAGTGGATCTTGGAGTAGTTATTTTCACCCTCCTTATGTAGTCGGTCAGATGTGGGCCGATCAGAAGGCGCAAATCCCAGGATGTCTGTCCCTGGTCATGCTATCATGGCCAAATGGTTGTATCCGCTCAGTCTCCATCTCTCTGGGATGTGCGTCGACCTTCATTGCTTTCTTGACCCGGCCAACAGTTCGAACCACTTGGTATAATAGGGCCAAGCGTATTATTTCCCCATCATTATCTATAGTATGTTACATGTACAAAATGGTGATTGGGTCCTCCTTATGATATGATAAAAAATGGTTCAAAAAGAGGATCCCTAACCCATTCTATGCTAATCTTCTTTATGTTTTAGCTAAAAATCAGTCACACAATTTTCCTCTAAGGAGGTACTATAATGTCATATAAATGAAAAATTGTCTTGTTGGCTGGAAATTGGTTGTACTATGTATGCTAGTGCTACCTAAATAAATCATGAAATGCTCTCTTAAGATCCCAGGTGCCGAGTCAGATAGAAGCAAGTTGAGCAGTTCAAAACTAGCAGTAGGAGAAAGTAATTTTTTTGGTAGAAAATAGACATCAGCTTCATTACTTAACAGAAGAGGAGGACTCTCCAAGGAGGGATGACCTAGTACAACCCATTATCATATTACAATCATAGAGGCTTTTTTTTAATAAGTTGTGAGCCTACCTGTTGAGAACCCTGCTAATGTTCAAAAGCTTTACATGAGGTTGTGAATTTAGCAAAGCCTTACATTCCACATATATGTACCAGACCTGCCAAGGACATGATGCAAAATTACCATTTAAGATGTGAACCACTTACGTTGTATCAGATTCCAAAATAACTTGTTGGGTTTGAATCTGATTGACAAGCTGTAAACCTAGAAGAACAACTTCCATTTTCGCTCAAACTGTATCTTGCCAAACATCTTTTCATGCTCTTGAGCCTAACCACTGTCCATTGTGATCATGTGTAATAGCAGAAACCACCATGACTGTATGGTTCAAAGGTACAACAACATCAACATTGATTTTTGTCCACCCAATATCTAGAGGATGCTATCCAAAAAACCTTTAGGGGGCTAAAAAAGGAGATACCTCTTGATCAAGAGGTTGCTTGCTCCGGTCCAGGTCCCTGGATAACCTGTGAAAAGATAACCAAATGTGAGAACTATTAAATGATTTGCCATGGAATACTACATTGTTTCTTTGCAACCAAATAAGCCACGAAAGGATTGCTATGCTTGAGATGGACTGAAATTTTTCCACTTTTGAAGGCCACTTGTACTCCATTCAGTAGAAGGCCCAATGTTGGGACATGAGGAGATGATGGTTCAACTGTTGTAAATGACCCAGGCCCCATTTTTTTTTTTTGGCATTTTCACATTGCACCAGACAGTGAATAACTGATTCCTCCTTTTTTTTTTTTTTTTTTTGCAAATAGGACATAGATGGGACCTATCTTCTATTCACTTATATAGGGCCTTGTTTACTACTAAGGCCTCATGTGAGGCTCTCCACATAAAAACTTTTATCTTATTTAGATTTTTTAGTGCCCAGATTGACTTCCAAAGGGTACCCCATTGAGTACAAGAGGAGTCATTCAGACCTGCTAGGTAACAACAGGCTGATTTCACTGAAAATTGACCTTTTTTTTATCATGTTACCAAATAATATGGTCATTTGGCATAAACCTGCCAAGTGGGATACTCAAGATTGCCTATTTCTCTACTTGGGTGATTATGCCTTCTAATGGCTGTAGTTGCCATGTCATTGTTTGGGGATTGATAAGATCCTTCACCTTCATAAGATTAGCCAAAGTAGTGAGAGGGGATTGCAATAGACCATTTTGGAGATGTGGAATCCAGTTATCACCCCAGACATGTACTTCTTGACCATTTCTAATAATCTAAATAGATCCTTGTTTTAGTACGGATATGCCTTCTAACAGGCTTTGCCACTCCCATGAACCATACTTCATAACCTTTTTCCCAAGGATATGTTGTCTAGGAAAGTAAATGGATTGCATAAGCTAAACCCATAAGGACTTTGGATAAGATATCAACTGCCAACAATGTTTTGCTAGTTGTGCACGATTTACAATGTGGAGATCATGGAATCCCATGCCTCCATCTTGTTTTGAGCATTTAAGTCTTCCCCACTAAACCTAGTGGAGATGCCGCTCCTGGTTCGTTTGGCCTCACTGAAAACTGTTTTGGAGTTTGTCTATTGCTCGACATATATGCTTTAGAATTTGAAAACAAGCCATAGCATAGGAAGGCAAGGCTGCAACCACTAACTTCAGAAAAACTTCTTTCCCGGTAGGGGATAATAATTTGGCTTTTCAACTATGGATTTTTTATTTCTCTCTCCACAGTGTAGGCAAAGAGACTTATTTTTTGCTTGCCAATGGAGGAAGGAAGTCCAAGGTACTTACCTGGGTTGTGAGCCACTATCATTCCCAAGATTCAGCCTACCAACTGTTGGATGACAGGAGGTGAATTCTGACAAAATATAATATTGGATTTGCTTAGGTTTGCAAATTGCCCTGATGCCAATTGGTAATTTGTCAGAATATCTCCAATGGTTGAAACATTTGATGATGAGGCTTGACAAAATATGTAGCAATCATCTGCGAATAGGAGATGGGATATTGAGGGACTCCGTCTTTGTATTTGGATGTCTTGAATCGAATTATTAATCTCAACTTGGGATAAGGCTGCGAAGAGGCCCTTGGCACACATTGTCTTAGACCCTTGGATGTGAACATCTCTCCTGGGATTCCATTGAAAAGAACTTGAAAAGAAGGCATAGATATGCACTGTATTATCCATTGTTGCCATTTAGACTAAAGCCCATCTTAGCCATGATCTTAATTAAGAAGTTTCATTCAACTCGGTTGTAAGCTTTACTATGATCCATTTTTATGGCCATTAGCTTGGCTTTTGTATGATGAAATCACATATGATGAAGAATTTCATGAGTGATCAAAATATTGTCTGAGATGGATTTCCGAGAGATGATTGTTGATTGATATGACGATATGATGGAATTGATGACCTTTTATAATCGATTCGCTAGGACTTTGGCCATTATTATGTAGCAAACATTGCAAAGACTGATGGACTTGAAGTTAAGACCAGGAACATTTGATTGATGTCTTTTATTTCTTTCTTACCCTAAAAGATTTCTATAACATACACTATGACATCTGGGTCAACACTATTCCAATATTTATGAAAAAAACCCGCCTAAAAGCCATCAGGTCTAGAGCTTTAAGTGCACCCATCCCAAACACCGCCTCTCAAATCTCCTCTGGGGATATCTCCTCATTCATTTCCCTTCTTTGGTTAGGAGGCAAACTAGCTTTGATACTGTTAACAGCCCGGCTTATGTCCTCCCTAGTTGGTTGAGAGGAGGTAAATAATTTGGCAAAGTACTCCCAAAATACTTGTTCCATCTGCACATCCGTTGATACCCTGTTTCCTTCTACATCCTTGATTCAAAATATTCGGTTTCTTTTGCCACTGTATCATTGTGGAAAGGTGAAAGATATTTGTGTTCATGTCCCCACACTGTAACCACCAAACTCTAGATTTCTGAGCCCATAACATCTCTTCGTCTCGTAAGGAGTTGTTTAATTGTTCTGATAATTTGGAGATCATATAGTCCTTGTGTGATGAGTCTGGCAGTTGGTGAGATCGGCCGAGTTGATAATGAAGATTCTTAATGTTATACCATACCCTACCCAAGCTAAACTTGTTCCAGCGTGTAAGAGCTGGTATAAGGGCCCGTAGCTTACTAGGGAACCCCAGTTCTGTCACTGACTCATTTGATGTCCAAACGTTTTGGATGATTTGTCTGCACTTTTCATGATTTGTCCATATCCACTCGAAACGGAATGGTCAAGGTGCCATAGTTTGGGCGGTTGGGAGACATGTAGAATAATAGAAAGGTGGTCCGAGCTATAAACATGAATAGTTTCAATTAAAGCCTCCAGAAACATAAGTGGCTCCACGGTCCAGCCTTTCAATGATCCTGCGAGAACCCCTTTGCCCATTCGATCATGTGAGGTAGGGACCTCGGCATCCTAGGTCTGATAACTGGGGCAGGAGCAAGTCGAGCATTTCAAATGAACTCTTAAGGATAATTTCTGGCAGCATTCTCCAAGTACATTGGAGACGGATCTACCTAACATATGACACGGTACCTGACAAAGAATACTTTGATAAATAAACAGGTACTTATTTATTGTGTTTTTACGGAAAACACCCTTTGTCTTGTCACACATTGATTGAAAATGGTGTAATATCGTCCCATTCAGACTGGAGATGATTCAAACCCTCACCAGGAATCATCTCTCTTACCAGTTGAGACTTTGACCTCTAACGCCATTGGTGTAGACTTCCAACTGTCCCTTGTCCTGTGGGGTGTGGTCGCAAAACCTGGTATCTCGGGTTGATGGTTGGAAGCTAGAGGGTATTCATTGAATTCTGTTACATATGTGTGATGGAACTTTTGATGTATGGTCTATCAAAGGGAATTTCAACAAATAAAGAGGTTCTAGTGGGTTAGGTTTGAATAGATAAAACCGGGTTTTAAAGGGATTTTAAAGGAGATTGAGAAATCTGAAATCAAAATTATTTTATGGTTGGAACAACCAACATAGGGTAGCTGCAGGGTTGAAAGAGAGCAATGGATGGTTCTGTTATTAAAACACGGAGGGGACAGTAGTTGAAAGGTCATTACCCAGTGCCGGTTCAATAATTATGGGCTGTAGAGAGTGGAGTACAAGAAACTGACCTAACCTTACGCCTTCTGCACAAAGTGGCTGCCCGTCAAAACTTAAACCCACATTTTCATGCTAGACAGACCAAGCCGTTACCATTGCACCAAAGCAATGACCCTGAGCATACTGCCGACTATTGACAAATTTTTCTCCTTTCCTAGCGCCTGCTGAGCAGACTCATGAACTCATCATTTTCCTCATCTCTGGTCACCTAAAAGGGGATCTTATTGTAACCTCTGTCAGAGGGCTAAATTTATTTTTCTCTAACTTCTATTGGTAATACTTGGTTTCTAAGGGTTAGCACACATGGCTGTCATCTTCTTGTACCTTACAGCCGGGAAAAGGATTTTTTTGCTTGAAGAGTTTGTTGGCACTTGAGCATGATCATCCATCATATTACTGACTGTTCCCTGATTAAGGATCAGCAGCAGTTACTGTTGTTGTAGACATATCAACTGTAAAAGGACAAAGTGGGTTTAGTGTTCCATGGTTATACATTGCGATCCATGGTTTCCATGCCTAGCCACAACCACCAC
>JAOXJP010284434.1:0-19255 GCA_025762735.1 Platanus orientalis | reverse complement strand
AGATCACTTTCTCAAAGATTCAGACCCAAAGTGATTGCTATAGAAGAAAGCAAAGACATTGACACTATAGTAGTAGAGGAACTTGTTGGATCACTACAAAACTTTGAGATGACCTTCAAACCAAATGCCAAAAAGAAGGGAGTTTTACTCAAGGTTGAAGAGGTATCAAGCTCAAAAGAGAATTTTGGTGATGAGATGACCTTCATCACTAAAGGTTTAGGAAATTTTATAAAAAGAATGCATAAAATCTTAGAAGAAAATTTTCCTCTAAAAATCCTAAGGATTCATCTAGGAGAAAAAAGATCTCCAAGGATGAATTCGTTTGCTATGAATATAAAGGACATGATCACTTTGCTTCTAAGTGTGCCAACAAGAAATCAAAGTTAAAGGGAAAATACAAGAAGGCAATGACTGCCGCATGGGACGACAGCAGTGATGATTTAGAAGAAGAATCATCTAGTTTAGATGAGGATTCATCAAAAGGAGTGGTTGAATTTGTTGATTTCACTCAAAATGACTCCGACAGTGAGTGAAAGTGAAAGTGAAGATGAGGAGAGTGAACTTCAAAGAGCATTTAACAAACTCTTTGAAGAAAGCTCCACCTTGGAGAAACTAGTAGCGCAGCTCAAAAGTGAAAACAAAGAACTCTTGAATCAATTTAGCAACACTAGTAGTAAATCTAGTGAAGATGTGGAATTACTTGAAACCAACTTCAAACTCCTAGATGAGAACTATAGACTCAGAGAAACTGTCAAATAATTGGAGTCTAGAGATTCTTCACCAGAAAAGCAAAGCAAGGAGTCTAAATGCCCTCATTTAGAAGAAAATGTCAAAACTCTAGAATTAAATGTAAAAGAAGCCTATGAGTACATTAGTGACCTTGAAAAACAAGTCAATTCTCTAAATGAGATAAATAAAGAACTAGATAAGACTTGCACAAAATTGACTCACGAAAATGGAGATCATCTCAATTTAATTGAGAAATTAGAAAATGATAGCGAAAGTCAATTTTTATGCTTACCCTAGAAAATCCTAGACTTAAAATAATGCTCACAATGGGTAAGAATAGTGGTGATAGGAGAGGGTTTGGTTTTAACTATGTGTCTAATCATAAGAAGGACCAACCCATTGTCTTTGTAATGGGAAATGAAAAAGTGCAAAATCCTCCTCTAAAGTAAAGACCAAATGTCAATACCTAAATTTTGACTGAGGTCATTAGATAGCATAAGGATGGCATAACAACATTTAAACATTAAGACTCTAAGCACCCTTGGCTTAGGAAGAGCAACCTTGGACTTTCAAAGGTTAGACATTCCCAAAGAGGTCTTCCCGGATGCTCTAGTCGCAAGTGAACTAATCAAAACACTTTATTACAACCCAGGATACACCATTTCAGGACAAACCCTAATCTCTCACAAAAACATCAATAGGATTTTGAGGGTCCACATTTAGAACCCCATCTATGTTACCAACAAGTATTCTACTTTCTGTTAGTTTTTTTGTAGCAAAGCATCACAAATGTAAAAATTATCATTTTGCCCTTTTTCATTAAAAGGCCCATAACTCACTATTTACCGCTCAAATCATTGAATTTTTCCAGTCTATATAAGCCTTCTTATCATGAAGCATCACAGGTGAAGAATTCTCATTTTCACATTTTTTTGACCCGTGAGAAAAAAATTACCATTTTACCCTTTTCACCTTAGAGAATTTACCCCTAGACCCTCAAAGGATCCCTAAAGCCTCTCATGTTGTCTGAATGGTGTAAATTTAGCTCCTATGTACCTCTGAGTCTTTCGATTTTGAGGAAATCATCACAGAACAAATATTGCTCAAGAACAATAATTGTCGATTTCTCAATTTATAATGACCCTGACCAAGAAATGACAATTGCAAAAGCTCTTAGAGATTCATCTGACCTCTAAATCCAGAAAGGTCAGTCATCGTACCTCGGCTTCAGCCTTAGCTAAAAATCTCCAAGTTTGCGAAGAGAATTTTGAAATCTCGAACCTCTATGAAATCTCAAATCTTCCATAAGGGGTCAAAAGGATGTTTTATTGCATTTTGCTTATATGGAGCTAAAATATTCTTTGGACCTCCAAATCAATAATAGTCGGTGTCCATCCCTCTGAAATCGCGAGGCCTTCAAAAAGATTTATGAGGAGCATGAACTTTCGTGAAACTTATCTGCTCAGATTCCCTCAAAAACTTTGAAAAGTGCAACATATCAGGTCTAAAAATCAGGTGCTCAACCAACTCCCAAGAGTTCACCTATAATCAGAAATTCAATTAGTCAGTGGCCACCCCACTCTAAATTCAGAGCCTCAAGACTATCAGATTCACACTAAATTACAAAAAACCTATGGCTCAAGCCATCATTTCTGTCCAAACCAAGAAAAAACACTTTTCACTTGTATTTGGTACGCCGAATGCCCTTAAAAGTTCTCTCAGACTCAGAATTTAGCAAAGTCAAGCCTATATTCTCAGTTTCACCCTTGTCTTCAAAAAACCATTTCACAAACTCTTGATTCAGAGAATGTCTAGCAGTTCAATTTCACCTGGCTTCAAACAGCTATAAAAACCCAATCTCTCCAAGCAACCCTACTTTGAAAATCTCTCGACAACTACCTGAGAACCTGAGAGCTAATCTATTAGCTCCTACAACTCCAGGACTCCCCAAGCTTCAAATCCCCCAAATATGGCTCAGGACAACATTTTACGTAAAAAAAAGTAGCATTCCCTATCCAATATTGTCCAATCGAGTAAAAAATGGTTTTTGACCCAGTTTCCCACTCAGGCACCATAATCCTGCGTGGTTAAAGGGTGTGACTTACCTAGACCCGGGACCATTTGTCACCTAAAAATTCTCGGATCAATTTTACCATTTTCCCTTCTAGAGTGCATATAAAATCTTTTTTAGGTTAAAAAAACCCTGATTTCATCCCCTTGCCCTTTCTGTAATTTGGTTCTAATTGGTCTAACGCAACCGAAACATCTACAACCTTTGAAAATGACACTGGTTAGGCCAACTTCCGAACTCAAGAGCTCGTGAGGCGTGACGGCAGAGAGAGGGTTCAAAAACCCTAAAAAGCAATAAATATCATTAATGAGCTAAGACTTTTCAACTTAACTCATTAATGACATTTAATACATTCACACCTTAAGGAAAATTTTGCCTACCCTTGGATTGGAATCTTCCCATCTACTCTTTCACCCACCACCCTTGGATCTAGATCTTGAATTTCAAATCCCTAGAGCATCTTCTAAGACCCCTTAATTTGCATCTTGATGCCCCCCTTAAAGATTGTAACCAATGGAAGCCTACTAAATGGCATCTCCCATACCCCTCTTCCATGTCATCAATCCATGCCCATTAACACACCCCTATCCTCACCCTCCATTCAGTTAACACAAAATAATCCTGCCCCTCCGTCTGTTTATCTCACCTATCCATGCCAATTGGTACAAGTGCATCTTATCCATCCACCCCATGTTGAATCCTAGCCCTACACCCTAAAACAATCTAAGCCCTCCACCTAGCTTTGTCCAATTCAATGCTAACCCTCCATTGTACCAATTTGAGGCTATAAATAGCCCTAAATTTGTGCATCCTAGGGTTACCAAGCAAAACCCTAACCCTAAAAAGAGAGAAGAAGAAGAAGAAGAAGAAAAGAGTGGATTGCTTCAACCCTAGGTCATTTAGACCCAAGGTAAGCCTAAACTTGAGTTTAGTTCACCCCCTCCTTGATCATATGTTAGTTTTTCATGTTGTTATGCTAACCAATTCATGTTAAAACACTACTTCAATTTGGGTTACACAGTAGAGCCTCAACAACCTCTACTTGCTTCTATTTTTTAACATGTCTTAGTGTTGATTTGCTTGTGAATTTTGTAGAAGGCTGTTGGAGCCCAAATTTGACTATGTTAGACTAGACATATATGTTAGCTAGTGTATTTAATTTCATGATTTTAGGAGTTGTGGAAGGCCTCGAGATGACCCCTCAAAATCTGGGTCTTTTGAGACCTAATTGAGCTAAATATTTGGGTATTTTTGTTTGAATTTTATATGCATGATCTGAGGCCGAATTTTTTATATAATATTCTCATATACATTTTCTGTTAGCATGCATAATTTCATAATTTTTTCAAAACCCTAAGGGTTCTAAAATCAAAAAACCCATCTACTAGATTTTCTCTCAATAACTAATGCCTAATTTTCATGGAAATAAAAATCAAGTGTAAAATAAATAGGAGTCAAGAGAAAGATCAAGTGTTGAGATCTGGGACCCACCCCAAGGAGGCTTGACCTTCCCTAGACCTGTCCCATGGTTGCTATAGTTTTTGGAATTTAATCCTGTGCATATGCACCTCTGTGGGCCCTTATTTCTTTCTCAACGCTAGAATTTAATTTTAGGCGTTGAGAAGAAAATTCAGGTATTGGAGTGAATTTCAAGCATTAAGCTTAGGTTAAAAAACCATGTTTTCTAAAATTAGCTGAGTGTGTGTGTACCATAGGTGTAGTGCAAAGACCCAGGAGAAACCTTACCCCTCTAAGCCCTACTTTTGTGGCCCAAAACCTAAGATGGTTGCTGAATTCAGCACCTAACGCCTGAATTTCCCCTAAATTAAATTCAGGTGTTGAACATTCAAGCATTAGACCAAAAAATAAGCATTAGGCCTGTAACAGATGATTAAGTAGCCTACTTTGGGAGAATAAATCTCGACATGGGTAGAGGCCATGACCCTTAGGGATGCATAGCATGACCCTAAGAAACTTCCATTAACCTAAGTCATGGGTTTCACAGCATTGGGACCCACTAAACCATCTTAAAAGACTACATAAACATATTGATTTGATCAGCTCACAACACCTACTTTTCAACTTGAATTAAATTCAGGCGTTGAGATGAAATACTGGCCAGAGTTAAGCCTATAACACAGAAAATGCAATTTCTCTCTTTTCTTCCTTTTATTCCAAGACCCTAACCCTAAAAAATCAAACCAGAAACATCTTAGAGGGTCTACCATCCCTCTGAAGGTCTAACCCATGAGGGTTTCTTGTGATTAGAATAGGACAACACAAAGAACAATATCTGGATTTTTCAAGAACCAATGCCTAAATTTCACCTTGAATTAAAATTAGGCATTGAGGGTAAAATCAGGCAACAAGCCTGAGAAAAATTCAGTATAGACATAACCAGAATCTACAAAGCTTAGGCATTGACATAATGCAAGACTTGTGTGAATAGGAGAAGCCGCCCTAAAAAGGTGGGTATTTAGGGTGCCTAACACCTTTCCTAAATGTAACCAAACAACTTACCTCCAAGCTAAGGAATGTAGACCAGTATCAGGAGTTAAACCCCTAGACCTTCAGGTCTTGACTTCTCCTCTTCAGGAAAAAGGAGAACTGACGTCTAACTTCATTTGTTAAACCCCAAGTTGGTGGCAACTCCAAGCAAAGCCCAACCCTCGAACAGAAGGGGTTGACAACCCTCGAGGAGAAGTGGGTGCCCGATGTCCACAGAATGGCGACTCCACTAGGGAATATGTTTAATCTCCACATGTACAAGTTGTAGTTTATGCTAAATACTTGCTTTCACATGTCTACTTGCTTTCTCACATGCCTACTTTAACACATATCTACTTGTTTTCTCACATGTCTACTTGCTTTGAATTAGACTTAGGTCACTTCACTAGTTAGTTAAGATAACACTCTATCTTTAACATCTATTTTAAACTTCCATGCTTAGGATAGAAAACATGTCCACTTAACTTAAGGGCAGTTTGAATTAGTTAGTAGGACCAAATTCACATCTGAACAAACATGTATACAACACATCTCTGTTATTTTATATTTTATACAAAATGAGTCCGAGGATACGACATTGCACCAATACATCACTCTCGTGAGCCCTTATCTAGGTCATTACCCACCAATAGACTGACATTGGATTACCACATAGGATGAGAACAACATTTGAGCAGTTGTTGCTATGTCAGCGTGGCCATTTCGAGTTACCTAAGCCAGTTACCACTCTATAATCCTATCTTTTTCACGGAAGTGTTTCGACTGGTACATTCATCTTTAAGAATCTCAGAAACACATGCATATTTAGTCATTTTTAAGTTAGAGTTATTTAGGTTACACTTAATAACTTAGAGGTTGAGCTTGAGGAATTGTTTGTCGTGATTTTGATTGATTGCTTGCATGAATAACTAAAAGGAATAAGGAATTCATGTCTGACTTTATAAAAGTAGTCTAAATTATTTTTTTAGGTAATTAGGTATGTGTTTTACCTTCTTATTTAAATTTAAATATCTCCTACTCCTTTAGCATATTATATGCAAAATGATGGCATATATTGCATAGACATCTCATAAGTAAAACAATTGTAACGACCATGAAATTCACTACATTATTTGGGCATGAAACCGAATCGCTACTAAACCGGATCCATACAAAATTGGCTATAAGTTTAAGCCTTTTACCTAAACCTGTGATTTTCACGGAATACTTAACTATAACCTTAAAACAACATAAGTAGTAGAATCACAAACTATCATATTTAACCATAATCTTAAAGATGTAGCAAAAATAAATCATAATATATAATCCAACTAATCATCATATCACATCTCCCATTACTAGAGCTCAAATATAAATCTACAAGTCTTAAAGGTCAAACTTTAATCTTAATACATTCCAAAATGAAGGTCTAATTAAAATATAGAGTCTAGACAAACTATAATTAATAGGAAAGAAAAGCATTCGACATATGCCTTCCTCCCGACCTTAAGGTACTCCAAATAGTGCACTTGCACTAAACCTCCCATGTAATAAAAATGGTATGGATGGGTGAGATACACGGCTCATAAGTAGGTATACAAAACCTATTATAGAAACCGGACGGGTAAAACACGAATATTTCCATATAAAATACTAAATATACATCCATACAGAATACATACCATTTTCTAATGTGTAGGCATATGCTAGATTGTATACATCATCTACCACTCATCACAAGATTTATCTATTCATCGTCATGGTTCATCATGTAGGAACTAGGCATGGCAATACATGTGATCACATGGTATTCTTCTAATGTCTACACATGACAATATACATGATTTTAAACATTCATGACATTCTTCTCATATTTATCATTAACAATATATATAACAATATGTGTTTATAATCACATAGTAAACATTTCGTTGTCCATCCCTAGTGAAGATATCTAGTGTACGTTTCAACGAGTATTTTTATTCATTTCTCATGCATAGACTACACTTTCATATAATAAATATGCATATACAAATCATTTTAAACTAAACATGCATCATTCTTAACTTATAAGCAAGCATAACAACACATTTGTATAATGAAACATATGAATTTCTACTTTTATATTCGACAAGTCTACAATTACCTTAGTACTTATAATTTACAATCTTACTTATTACTCATAATAGATTACTTATCATTCATTATGTCTGCTCATATCACTTATTAATTTTCATTGTCCTTGTCTTAATATTTATTTATCACTTTCATTTTTCATTTAACTCTTATCATTTATCTCTTTTATCATTGAGTATACCCCAATGGAAGAACCATCATACATCTTTATTGTTCTTACATAGTTTAGAAACTTATATGCCACATGTTAAATGCTTCACAATAGTGTCTTAGCACATAACATATATAAATCATAAAATGTTTTTAACAAGCCCATCACATAACCCACATAGGGGTCTCCAACATGAAATATCATGTAACCGTATAAGGCCTCCGACACATCACATCACATCACATAACCCATATAAGGGTCTTTAACATAGTATATCATATAAACAATATAAAGTCTTTGATAAAGTAATCACATAAACCATATGAGATCTCTGACCTAGCATAACGTATATAAACCATAAAAGGGGTCTTCAACACAACACATCGCATAACCCATGTAAGGGTTTTCAACACATCATATCACATGACCTATGTAAGGGCCTCTAACACAATACATCACATAACCCAAGTAAGGGCCTCCGATACAACATACCATATAACCCATGTAAGGGTCTCTGTGCCCAAGAAGGGAAGCCCACATAAGGGTCTTTGTCATAACATATCATATAGCATATATTGGGCCACTAGGGTCGTCTTCACCTATTAATGTGATCCGGTGATTAGGTACCTAAAGCTATAAAGGCTAACCCACAAAGGGGTCTATGGACCCATGAAAAGCAACCCATGAAAGGGTCTCCGAGGTCATAAAGACCATACACATATATAAAGGTCATAAGGACCAACCCACTTAGGGGTATATCATTCAAAATCCCTATTTTCCTATCTTAATACTTTTTTTTTTTCTTTAGATGACTTATAAATTTACTTTACTCTTGAAACTTATATGCTTCTCTTTCTTCTTTGAACATTCTTTCTTTCTTATAAACTCTTATTTTCCTCTTATTATGGTTTCACCCATTTTATGTGTCTTATAAACTTTTTTTTATTTCTTAACATTGTTTCATATTCTCAATAGTGGGACTTTTAAGGTGACCTACACTTACTCATGCCCACTTAAATACTTGGTATCATTTTCTTACTCTTGCTTATGTTTTTCTTCCACTTACTTTACACTTTATACACATTTGGATTCACTTACTTATACTCTTATTTCACTTACTTTATACCTTTGTATACTTTTGTTCACCTTGACACATTGTATTATATCCTTAATTAAAGGACCTTGATAGAAAGTTTCACATTCCCTAATGGCAGGACCTTAACCATAACTTGACCTTGATAGAGTGTTGCACATTGTATTTATCTCCAATAACAGGACCTTGATAGGAAGTTGCACATTATATTTATCCCTAATGGCAGGACCTTAACCATAACTTGACCTTGATAGAGTGTTACACATTGTATTTATCCCCAATGGCAGGACTTTGATAGGAAGTTGCACATTGTATTTATCCCTAATGGTAGGACCTTAATAGGAAGTTACACATTGTATTAATCCCTAATGACATGACCTTAACCATAACTTGACTTTGACAGAGTATTTCACATTGTATTTATCCCTAATGGCAGGACCTTGACCATGACTTGACTTTACATCTTGACCTTTACATCTTAACATTTAGATCTTAACATTTACATCTTAACACTCTTCTTGCTTATGTTATTTTATGTTTTTCTTAATTCTTTGTTGATTTCACTCCTCATTGGTTTATAAACAACTTACTTTAATAATACTATATGAGCATTCCTTAATCTTAACATAAGAACATATGCTATTTACATATTATATTCATTAACCTAGCAATAGAGAATAAATCTATCATCATAGGCATTCGTTGTATCATCAAAAGGCATCCAATGAACATTTATGTAGTAAGAGAAGCATTAAAAGAAAATTTATCAAACATGTAAAGTGCAAGTGTTAATGAACTAGCATGTAAAGTCAAATAAGCATCACAAATTACCATGAACCAACATATATTTGAAGGAATTTATCATGGGAGATGTGGACATTAGCGTTAGGGATGGGGGTTTGGATTCCCCATCCCTCCCATGGATTTTTGGCCCACTCTTCAGTGTGTGATGCCAATGCATGAAAGGTCGCCAACCCTCTTATTGGAAGGTTAGGCTTTTCTAAGAGTCACCACTAACTTGGGGTTAACTGATGAGTTGGGCATCTGCTCCCCTCTTATGGGAAGAGAAGTCCAGACCCGAAGGTCTAGGGGTTTAACTCCTAGTATTGGTCTGAGTTCCTGAGATTTAGGGTAAGTTGTTTGATTGCACTTGGGGAAGGTGTTAAGCACCCCAAATACCCACCTTTTTAGGGTGGCTTCTCCCATTCATCTAAATTCTAGTTCTATATTCATTTCCACACTTTGTTAAATGTGAATTGGAATGTCTAAACTTCATTTTGTTTGAATTAGAGGTTGACTAGATTTTTCTCAGGTTTAACGCTTGCTTTTACTCTCAACACCTGTTTATCCAATGCTTGAATTTAATTCAGGGTGAAAAATAGGCATTGGCTTATGAACAATCCATAAATAGTTTTGTTCTAGGAGTAGGAGACCCCTCATGGGTTAGGTCTTTAGAGGGATGATGGACCCCTCTAAATGGCTTACTATTTGACTTCTCAGGGTTAGATGTGAACCCTAAAAGAAAGGAGAGAAAAGGGAAGAGGATGAATTTTTCTGGTTTATAGGCCTAATGTCTGTTTATCATCTCAACGCCTGTTTTTCCAACACCTAAATTTAATTTGGGGTAAAAAATAGGCATTGGAAAATTTGATTAAATTGTCACCTTTGTGTAATCTTTTGGGACAGTTTGGTGGGCCCCAGCATTGTGAGATCCGTGGTTTGAGGAAGGGAACATCTTCTAGGGTTACACTATGTAACTCTATAGGCCCTAGGTGTAGGCCCTACAGAGATATGATCTCCCAAAGTGGGCCACATTGTCATCTATCACAAGCCTAATGCCTATTTTTTGGTCTGATGCCTATTTGTTCAACGCCTGGATTTAATTCAGAGAACAAACAGGCGTTGGGTACTAGAACAATAGCCAACTTAGGTTTTTGGGCCACCATAGTGGGGCCTAGAGCAGTGGGATCACTCCTAAGTCTTAACACTACTCCTAGGGTTGACCCATGTTTAAACAATTTTTAAAAAATAGTGATTTTTAAGGCCCAGGATTAATGCCTAAAAATCATCCCAATGCCTGTTTTTTTATACTCAGGCATTGGGGCAGAAAATAAGGGCCTATAGAGGTGCGTAAGCACAGGGGTAACTCTTAGAGGTTAAAGATGCCTCAGGAGAGGGTCAAAGAAGAATCAGAGCTCCTTAGGGTAGGTCCTAGATCTCAATACCTATTTATTCTTCTGACACCTATTTGTTTAATGCCAGCTTTTAATTCTCTCAAAAAATAGGTGTTAGTTACTGGGAGAAAATCCAACAACTGGATTTCTCAATTTTGGTGCCCCTAGGATTTTGTAAAAATCATGAAATTAAGCATGCTAACAGGGAAGATATTTATGAACATCATATAAAAAATTGAGCTTCAAATCATGTATAGAAAATTTAAATTAAAATCTGTAAATATTCCCTAAAACTAGGTCTCAAAAGACGCATTTTTAGGGTCTATTTGGGAGGCCATCTCGAGGCCTTCTACATATCATAAATTCATGAAATTAAATAAACAACATCATATATATGTCTAGTCTAACATATGCAAATTTGGGCTCAATCAGCCTTCTACAAAAATCACAATAAATTCAGCATGGTAATAGGTTAAAAATATAAGCAAGTAGAAGTTGTTGAGCCTCTAGAATGTAACCCGAGTTAAAACATAGTTCTAGCATAAAATTGATAGCATAATAACATGCTAATTGAAATGTATAGAAGAGGAATTAAAAAATTGGACTTGGGTTTAGGCTTACCTTGCCTAGGGTTGATGCAAGCTTGCTAGTTCTTCTTCTTTTTCCTTTTTGCCTCTTAAAAATTAGGGTTTTTTGTAGCCAACCCTAGGTATCACGAATTTGGGGCTATTTACTGCCCCAAATGTGATGTGGTGTAGGGTTGAGATTAATCCTAAGGCTTGCGAGGTGGTGGGTGGAGATGTGTTTAGCCAAAGTGAGTTGGAAGGCTCACATTCAATATGAGATGCATGGGTGACATTTGTGCTAAGGGTTTAGACAAGTGTCTTAAAAATATGAATGGTTAGGATTGATTTGAGCTAACCAAATAGAGGGTGAGGATAAGAGAGTGTTAGTTTACATGCATTGGTTAGGTGTATAAAGGGGGGTAGGTTTAGATGTTATTTGATAAGTGTAGGTTAGTTGCAAAAATCAAGGGTGGGGCATCAAGGTGCCATTCGGAGCGACATGAGTGGAACCTTAGGGATGTGAAATCTAGCTCCTAGATCTAAGGATAAAAGGTGAGGGTGCACTAGAGAAAATGCTCATCCAAGGGTTGGTAATTTAGCCTTAAGGTGTGAATACCTTAATTCCATTAATTAGTTAAATGCCTTAAGGCTTTAGCTCACTAAGGTGCAATGATTATTTTGAATTTTTTGTACCTCTACTGCATGACCCTTTTTTATGTCTCTCGAGCCTGGAATTAGGCGAACTCTATGTTTGGTTTTGAAGTCTTAAATGATTCGGTCTCAATGAGCCAGTCGGAATCGAATTATGATAAAGGGAAGGGGGAAAATTGGGGTTTTTTCATCCTGAAAATCTTACAGATACATTTGAAAAGAGCAAGGAGGTAAAATTAATCTTAAAAATTATCTGGTGAAAGATGACCCATGATTCAGGTGAACCATAGCCTTTGACAACACTGAATTATGAGACTCGAGTTAAAAACGGCGCCAAAAAATACATGTTTGGTTATACGGGGGTCTTTTGATGGGAACTACTCCTGTCTTGGTTGCAGATCTCGGCTTTGAGTTGTGCTTGGAGGTTTTGAATCTTGAGGGATATCAAAACTATATAAACTGACAGATTAATCATTGGATTCCTAGGTAATCATCGGGGGAATCATGAAGCAGAGTTATTTGTTGAAATTGGGTTTCTGTAGTCGCTTAAAGGTTAGGGGAAATGGACTGTCAAACTTCTTCCAATGTATCATCTTGTGAGATGGTTTTTCAAAGGTAAGGTAGAGATTGAACAAACAAGCCTAACCTTGCCCCATTTTGAGTTCGGAAGAATTTTTGAGAGAATTATGTGTGTCGAATATAGACGAAGTGGCTTGTTCTATTTTGAGTAGGAAGTGATAGTGTGGAACATGGGGATCTCATAATCCAGTGAAAATTTGATACTTTGAAGGTCTTGGAATTACGAGGATGTGGCCACTAACATACTAAATTTTTGAGCTCAGGTGAACTCCCAAGAGTTGGTTGATTACCCAATCCCCTGGTACAAAATTGTTATTCCTTTTGGAGTAATTTGAGGGAATCTGCTTAGATAAGTTCTATGAAAGCTCCTGTCCCTTAGACAATTTTTTGTAGGTTTCATAATTTTGAAGAGATGGACACTGACTGATCTTGATTTGAATAACTAGGGAACACGCTGGCTCCATATGAGTGGAATGGGATTAGGATTGCCTTTTGATCTTTTTGGGGGAGATTTAAGATTTCACACAGATTTGAGATATCAAAGTCCTTTTCTTATACCAATGATTTAAAGCTAAGATCAAGGGCAAGGTATGGTCATTGACCTTTGCAAATTCAAAGAATGGATGAACCTCTGAAAGCTCTTTTAAGTGTCACCTTTAGATCCGTGTCAACCTAAGTTGAGAAGTTGACTGTTGCCGATCTTTATTAAGGTCGACTCTACGATGAGTTTTTTGAAGTTGGGAGAGGCAGGGGTACACAGTGTCTAAAATTGCACCATTCTGATAGTGGGAGAGGTTCTAGGGGTCCTTTGAGGGTTAAGGGGTGAATTCTTGGAAGTGAAAAAGGGTAAAATGGTAATTTTTCACCCATGGGTCCAAAAATGAGAAAATGAGGATTCTTTGTCTGTGATGCTTCGCGATAGGAAGGCTTATATAGACGAGGAAAATTCAGTGATCTAAATGATAGATAGTGAGTTCTGGGCTTTTGAAAGTAAAAGGAAAAAATGGTAATTTTTCCACCTATAATGCTTTACTGATGAAAGGCTTATAAAGGTTGGGAAAATTACAAACAACATGAGTGGATTCTTGAATATGGACCCTCAAAGTCCTGTTGATGCTTTTGTGAAAGATTAGGGTTTGTCTTGAAATGGTGCATTTGGGCTATAATAAGGTGTTTTGATAGGTGCACTGTATCGGAAGACATGTAAGTCATCAACATCGAGCTTTACTGCTCGAAAACATTTTGAAAAACATTACGAAAAATCGGTCAAGCAAAGGCTGTAAACACACAAACCATTTAAATGACATGCACTTATATTTACTTCTGGCTAGTTTATGGATTTAACTTGTATGAATTGTTTGGAGTTGTTGATGAGGTTTGCATGTTGGCATGTTTTACATTTGCTGTGTTGTATTATCATTGATTCACTTAAGAAGTTAATTACTTAAACATCTTTTTGTGACTGTCCATGAGAGTTTTAATGGGGCTCAACGAGGGATGTTAGTGAAGCTTTCCCTGGAAAAGCTATGGAAAATATATGTAGTCGTGATTGAACACTACTTGATTTTACATCAATCATGGTACATATGCACTAAGTATCATTTTTGAAGACACATGTGGCTTTACATCGGTCATTATATATAGCAGGATCGATCTACAACATTGCCTTTGTCCCACTTAGGCGAATGTTGTATTTGCTGAGACTCACAAAGAGATTTTGGAAGCTCTCTCTAGAAAAGCTATGGGACCTTGGAGGGTTAGTGCTACGCATCCATAAAGCGATGGCTACATTGGCTATGGATTGATCCCTGATGATATTTTTGTCCCACTTAAACATTGTCAAGGCGGGGGGATGTACAAGGGAGAATTTATATGACTCTCTCTGAAAGCCGGGGTAGAATCCGTTAGGATCGGGTGTTGTGCCTTGCCTGGGTGATAGCAACCCATTCTTTGCTAAAGCAAGTATAACACACAACATTTGAGGGTGAATGCAACACAATGCTTTTGTCCCAATAAGCAAGCGTCACCAAGGATGGTGCCAACGGGTCGGTCTATTAAGCGGTGACCATTAGAACTTACAAAGAAATGTTGGTATGCTCTTTCCCAAGAAGCTATAGAAGGGTTTTTCTCACAAGTAATCCGTACTATAAAAGTACTACTCAAACTTGATAAGTGCTTAGACTATAAATAGCAAAACAATATGGCTAGGAGCTAGCATTTCATAGACTTTATGGATCGAAGTGTGGCATTGCTCGTTGTCCGATGCCGGGTAAATGTCACGGGGTGGCCGTCAGTAAATCATGCGACAAATAAAGTACTAATTGGAATGGCTGATGCAAGTAAGCCATTCAAAACTATGGACTGGGCTGTGCCAAAATTTGAACTAAAAGGGTGGCTTGGTTAGAAGTGCAGAGAAATGTTATGAGCTCTTTCCCAAGAAGTTGTGATGAGTTTTTTTCATAAATAACTCGTTTGCTATGAGGAGGATTATTTAGGCATGATGCAGTCCTGCTATGGCCTTAAGAATTTCACGGATGTTATGGATTGAATTGTGATACGTATTTATGTCTCCATAAATAGACATCACATATGGGTCATACCCTACAATTATCCTGACTTTGACAGAAGGTAGGTAGAGGACTGGCCAGGACTAGAGATGTTGTTGCGCTCTCTTTGAAAGCTGTGGAGGTTGTGATAACAACGAACCCAATGCTACGTATCATGCATAACTCTGTAATGGTATTAGTGCTAAGATGATACATAGGCTATGAATCGAAGTGGAGCATTCAGCTATGTTCGAATAACCAAGATGTTACACAGAAATTTGTTTGTGGTTCAGGGATTGTTGATAGGGCTTGTTGGAAACTTTTTGGGCTTGTTTTGATAGCCATGGGATCTCGAGAGATCGGTGCTACGTATCTGTTTTAACCATCCAATCTGCAAACATGGTTGGCATAATACAGAGGCTATGAAGTGATGATTCCTACCTACACCCCAAATAGGCGGTTTATATTTGAAGGCCTTTCTACAAAGTGGGGGACTGACATGACTTAGCGAACCTATGTGGCCTAGTGGGGTATGTCAGGAGGTTTTTAGGCTTACTCCAAAAGCCATAGAGATTTTGAGGAATCAGTGCTATATATATGTTTCAACCAATTTTTAAAGATGATTGCCATAGTATATAGGCTATGAAACGATGTCAACATCTATCTATACCTAAGTAGACAGTCTGCTATAACAACAGTTTTAGCCATTTATTGGTGAGAAAACCTAGAGTCCCCCACCGAACCTGTAGTGGCCTAATTAGGGCTATCAAGAAGTTTTTAGGCTTATTCTGAAAGCCATGGAGATCGCAAGGGATCAATGCTACATACTTGTTTCAACAAATTTCCAAAGGCAGTTGCCATGATATATAGGCTATGGAATGATGTTTGCATTTGCCTATACCCAAAAATTAATATGTCATGTCAACTGTTTCGGCCATTTCTACCGAGGCAACCTAGAATCCCTCACTGAACCTGTGGAGGCCTGAGCAGAGTATATCAGGAAGCTTTTGGGCTTAATTCTGAAAGCCATGGAGATCACAAGGATCAATGCTATGTATTCATGTTTTTTCATGTTATGTAGGTAATGAAATGATGATCGACATTTGCCTATGCTCAGTAGGCAATCTGTGATGTCAAAATTTGGTCATTTCTATAAGGTGAAGTCCTTACTGAACCTTTACGCGGTCTGATCTCAAGGTAAAAAACAATCGTTGCAACATTTTCAATCAAAACATTTCTATAGGAATGGACTTTGCTATAGTTGTTTTGCCAATAGAGCAGACTTCAGGTTTCAAGTACTTGCCATAAGGATGGACTTTTGCTGAGGGTGATGACTTATCACCAAATTGATTTGCCAATAGAGTAGACTTCAGGTTTTAGGTGCTTGCTGGTTCATGCTGGGAGGTTTACAAGGTTACTTCCAAATTATGAGGATCTTTTGGGGATCGATGTCACTCTGAAGGGACCTTTACCCAATTTATTGCTGAGGGGTCGGGGCCCAAGTCATTTGCTGAGGGGATGAGGCCCAATTCAATGCTGAGGGGACGAGGACCTATTCATTGCTAAGGGGCCAGGGCCTAAATTCCTTAAAGGGCAGCGGCCCACATTTCATTGCTTAGGGGCCACGGCCCAATTTCATTGCTCAGGGGTTATGGCCCAATTTCTTTGCTCAAGGGTCAGAGCCTAATCTGTTGCTTAGGGGCCAGGACTCAATTTCATTGCTCAAGGGCCATGACCCAGTTTTATTGCTCATGGGCCACGACCCAATTTCATTGCTTAGGGACCATGGCTCACTTTCATTGCTCAGGGGTCGGGGCCCAATCTGTTGCTTAGGGGTTGGGGTCCAATTTCATTGCTTAGGGGCCACAACCCAATCTTTTTGCTCAAAGGTCACGACTGAATTTCTTTGCTTAGGGGCCATGGCCTAATCTTATTGTTCAGGGGCCGGGGCCAAATTTGTTGCTTAGGGGTCGGGCCCAATTTCATTGCTTAGGGGCCATGGCCCAATTTCATTGCTCAGGGGCCACAACCCAATCTTATTGCTTAGGGGCCACGACTTAATTTCATTGCTCAAGGCCATGGCCCAATCTTATTGCTTAGGGGCCATGGCCCAATTTCATTGCTTGGGGGCCACTGCTCGATTTCATTGATTAGGAGCCATGGCCCAATCTCACTGCTTTGGGGCCAAGGCCCAAACCTCAATGGGCGAAGGCCCAAATTTCATTTGCTTAAGGGCCTATGCTCTTATTTCCATTATTTGGGGCCTTAGCCCAATCTTTCTTACTAACGGGTGTCACCTCAATCTTTGTTTCAAGATTGGTACACATTGTTTGGCAGTTTGAGAGATGATGTATCATCTCCAGTCTTGCTTGGCCCTGAATGGAATTTTATTAGAGATAATGCTTCATCTTGATTTTTATTATGAGGTGATAGGTCATCTCCAATCACTATTGATGGGAGATAATGCGTATCTTTGTTTTTCTTGGGGAGATGATGTATTATCTCCAGCTTTGCTTGGTCATGAATGGCGTTCTACTGGGGATAATACTTCATCTTGATTTTATTAGGAGCTGACAAGTCATCTCCAATCACTATTGATGGGAGATGACACATCGTCTCCATTTTCTTGGGGAGATGATGTATCATCTCTAGCTTTGCTTGGCTGTGAATGGCCCTTAGTTGAGCCATGAATGACATTTTATTAGAGATGATGCTTCATCTCGATGTGTTGTTGATTTGCTCCTTTATCCCAGAGTAGTCGACAGGTGTGTGGAAGACTTTTGTACTGAGATTGAAGATGCTTTGAAAGGTTAACAATGCTGATTGACTGATGACTAAGTTTCGAGGCCCAGATCGGCTAACTTTTGCATTTTCATTTTCTTTTTGAAAGAGGTTTTGAAAATTCATTTTCTAGAAATCTTCCATTGAACTTTGAAAAACTGGGCCCCTCAGGGTTTTTGAACATTAAGGATGACCTATTGTATTACTCTTGAAAACATAGGGTCATATTTTCATATGCTGATGTCATCATGCCTAGTCCGGGCACGGTATGAAAGGTTTGTAAGTTTTGGGTATGGAATGTACTTTTCTTGAGAGAATGAGATTGAGGCCTATGTTTGAGGTCTTTGTTCTTGCATTGTCTTAAGATGGTCTTTGATAATGTGTGCTCATGACTTGATTGTCTTGACTTTGACTTAGGGTGCCATCTTTGGTTTTCACCCTAAGTATTGACTTAATTTTTCTCTCTTTTTACCCCTGTTTACCAGGACTAGGTCAGAGTGCCATTTCCGATTTTCACTTTGAGCTTTTCAATATTTCTTTTCTTTTGTCCCTTTTTTCCCTTGTGTTCAGACAGGTCTAGGCTTTTTGGGAGGTGACTAGACGAGGTGTATGACCTTATTCCAAGTTGGTTGGATGCTTGACTTATGTATTGCTGACTTTTGTTTAGAATTTATTGAAGTGTTAGGATGCTTGAATGGTTGCTTTATTGAATGAATGGCTTTATTGAAGACTTCAAGGTATGCCTTTGAGTTGGCAAGCTTTGAAAGGGGGTAGGCAATCTGAATGTTAATGGCTCATGATTAGAGGCTTATTGCAAATTGTCAATTATGGTTCTCTACAAAATGCCCATTTCTTGAAGAAGATTATGGTTCTGTACACGATTTCCATATTTGAACAAAATCAGGGCTCTCTACAAATTTTCATGATTTGAAGAAAATCATGGTTCTTTATAAAATGCCTATGTGTTGAGGATGAAATCATGGTTGTCTACTAAATCCTTGCATGTTTTGAATAAAATCATGGTTCTTTATAAGCTTTTTGTTTGCTTTTGCTTTTTTCCCTTTTTTTCTTGCTTTTCTTTTTTTTCTTTTTTTAAACCATTGATTCTTTTGCTTCGGATTTGTAGAGATGAACATGACTTTGGAAGTGCAAAAGTGAATAGGTGGGAAAATGTTTTAGCAAAATGATCGTTCAAGGTCTTTTCATTTCAAGCTTTCTAATAGAAGTCTATATACAGTAGTTAAGCAAAGAACCTTCTAACTTGATCCAAGTTTACAAATTTGGGAAAGTC
>JAOXJP010284423.1:0-19255 GCA_025762735.1 Platanus orientalis | reverse complement strand
CGCACCCCACCCCCCCCCCAAAAAAAAAAAAAAAAGAAAAAAAAAAGAAAAAAAAGGAACAAGACTATAATATGATTCAAGTAATAGTGCAGAGCTGTAGCTTACACTCCTAGAGCACTGTAATATAGATTGAGTCTCGACTATAGCAAAAACAGATGTTGAAAGCACAAATTAAGGGTTAGGGGGGGAATAGCCGTATGAAAATAGTCACCAACCTTTGAATTCTCAACCAAATCTCATAATATTTGTTTCTATAAATCCCTAACAACATGTGTGACCAGGAACAAACAATTAAAGCCTTGAAAAACCCTCATTTGATTGCAACAACTATTTTCCCTAAATCTGGGATTTCTCCTGATAATACAAATAAATTATTGAAAAGGCATAGAATAATGCCAAACCACTCCAAGATCTTAACCAAAAAATACCATAAATCATGAACTATTGAAAACCTGAATCACCCACTTAACCATGGATGTTGTCTATACTGTTGAAGTATATTAATTTGTGTATTGCCTAACACCTTAGGGTTTTGGGAGAGTTGGTTAATTTATTGTCAACATGGTATCAGAGTAGGTTTCATTAGGAGTTCAAATCCCAATGGAAGTTTTTTCTTGGATATAGTGTTGTGCACATGTGTATGCGTTGTGTGGACCCGTGCCTATCTCCCCTAGTGTGT
The DNA here is from genome assembly GCA_025762735.1 of Platanus orientalis. Classification (NCBI taxonomy): domain Eukaryota; kingdom Viridiplantae; phylum Streptophyta; class Magnoliopsida; order Proteales; family Platanaceae; genus Platanus; species Platanus orientalis. The sequence continues at coordinate 18,576 of JAOXJP010284423.1, read as the reverse complement.
TTCCAGGAGAGAACAATGCTCCTCCTAAGGAGGAGGTGTTGAAGTATATTAATTTGTGTATCTCCTAACACCTGAAGGTTTTGGGAGAGTTGGTTTAATATACTGTCAACACGTACGGCCTAGTGCTGTCAATAAGGGTTCCTGATTACTCTACTCTCCTTCAATTGTATGGATCTCTTCTCATAGCTCTATTACCAAATTGGTTTGGTGTCTGTGATGTAGGTGAGTGGAAGAAGATGAGAGTACAAGGAAACATATGGGATGAGTAGTGTACTCTCTCATTACTTGTATTTGGATATGTATAAAGCATACACTACATGGTATAGTATAGTATACTAATACCATACATACCTCCACATGTAGGAAGTATTGTTATAATGACATGATCTCATAGATACATGTCTTCCTAAAATAGGTCATTAATTAGAAAGTCGGAAGTCTTTTTTTCTTTGTCATTTTTCTATAAACCTTATTTTTGTGGGTCAAAACTTATTCTATTTGACTTAATTTTTGTATCATTTGAATTGTTATTCCATTATTTTTTTAACGTGTTCAAGATCTTTTCAATCGGTCATTTGGGAAAGTGATGCAACAACTCTACACTACTTGGTGAATAATTACCCTCTTTGGAAGCCTAAGCCTAAGTTCTACCAAGGAAGAAAGTGGACAAATGTCCATGGTAGATAGGTGTTTATAGTCCTTTTGCTTTTAATTTTGTCATGTAATAAGGTTTTTTTACAACCATATATTTGTGGGTTAATGAATAGTATGTTTAGAGGGTAATTTAGTACTTTAAGTTATTTTTTTAAGGAGAGATTCTAATAATACCCCTAAAATTTCTTTCCACCCCCCATTTAAAATTTTTGCAAAATGCCAACTAGTACCCATGTTTGAAATTACCCTCTTAACGCTTCTCTTTACACCCAACCCTTTCTCTCCCACCGTTAAAAAAAAAAGTCACCCCACTCTGACGACCCTAGTGGAGGCGGTAGCGGCGATGGCGATGGTGGCAGTGATGGCCACCTTCTCTGCCCTTTTTCTCTTCCTCTTTTGTTCTTTTTTTTTTTGGAACACCTTAGGCTAGAACAAAGGCTTTTTGTTTGGACTTGCAGAGCCGAACAAAGAGACTATGTTTGGCCTTGTCATTCCCAAATGACCAAAAAAAAAAAAAAAAAAAAAAAACAACAGACGGAGAGAGAGAGAGAGAAAGGGGGGTGAAGAGAAAATATGTTTAGGTAGGAGGGGGTGTGAAGAGAAAAAATATGGGGTGGAAAGAAGGGGGTCTAGGGAGAAATTTTGGGGGTGCTATCAGAAGCTCCCTTTTTTAAGCTAAAAAAAGGGAGAAAATAAGTGCTGGTTGTGTGAGTCATATAAGAGGGTATTTTAGGTACTTTGAATTCTTTAGTAGCAATAAGGTTTAAAACCCCCATCATGTAATGACTTGGACAGATTTGAAGAATAGGAAAATTGTTTTTTTAGACCTATGAGTGGGTTGGTCGTGTTCTTCTCTATGATTTCCCAAGTGAGGAAATCCTCTCTTTCTCTTCTTCAATCTCTCCCTTTCTCAATCTCTCCCATCTTCTTCTAATCTCTACATAATATCCTTCTCCCCATATACTTCTTTCATTCTTAATTTCTTTTCTGGTTTTTTTTTACATCATCTTATTCTTTCTATAGAATTTTCTACAATTTTCCCGGACTTCCATTGACTATTTTCATCACCATTCACAAACCCCCTGTCCTTTGCCCAAAGGTGTTCCACCTAGGAGAGTCGTCTCTCTCATAAAACCTAGTCCTACAAAATAGGGACTGGTCTACATAGGGGTAGGCGGCACACCTTGGGACAACAAACTTATTTGAATTTTTTTCAAAATTTGGAGCACACTTTGGGGGAGATTTCTGCACTTTTTCAGAGGTATTAATAATTAGTCTAAGGGGTAAACACAACTCTTTGAAAGCTTGATTGTATTTCGATTGGTGCTTGATTCTTTGGATTTCTGTTGAATTTCAAGCATAGCCTATTTGGGGATTTTCTAGAAACAATAGCTAGAGTGCTCAGAAATTATTGAAATTTTAACTAGAGAGCCCTGAATATCTGCCTTGAATAACCCTAAAGTTTCAAAATTTTTTGACGCACGTCAAGGGTATTGTCATAATTTTACCCACTTTCTAAAAAATTACAATTTGCCCATTGCCTAAAAATTCCAGAATTTTATTCGTGGGTTATTATTTAATTATTTGAAGTTGTTTCCCATCGTTCTGTATCATTTGGTATTAGAGCTTAGGGAACCGACTTGTTTTACTCTAGTTGGGATCCTAAGAATTTTGACATGGCCAACCAAAAGGAAAAAAAAAACCCTTACCTCTTTTAATGCTGTAGTGGATGAGTAGGCATTAGAACTTGTGGGGCTGAAGAGAGAACTCCAAAATTTGAACAAGAAAGTTGATGACAAGTTCGATACCACAATCGTCCAGTTGGATACTATTCTCAATGTCATTAATCAACCACAAGGTTCTGAAAAAGGAGAAAGAAATTATGCCAGAAGCTTCTCACCAAGAGACCAACAAAAATAATTCATCTAGCATGACAAGTGGAAGTGTTGATAGCCAGGTGTAGTTTGAAACAGTCCATCATCAGTTTGAGCATAATCCAAACATGGATAGGCCTAAGGGAGACTTTGCAGAGGGACATGACTACTCACATGGTGCTGTCCAACAGGCTATTGGGCGTAATGTGATATTGGAGGTGCCAAATTTTTATGATGGTGGTGATATGGATGTGTTTTTGGATTGGCTATATAGTACAAAGACCTTCTTTGATTTCTATGACATTGTGGAAGGCAGGAGACTAAAATTTGCTGAGGCTTGGTTAAAGGGTACAACTAGGATGTGGTGGGATAATTACACGGAGGATCATAGACAGTTGGGTACTTTTAGCCATTGGGATGATTTGAGAGTAGCCATGAGATGCAGGTTTGAGATTTCAAGAGCCAAACAGAGAGCCCATCTTCACCTTACACAAATTCAGTAAGGTTCCTCTATTGTGGAGGAATACATTAACCACTTCCATCATTTAGCTGCCCGTGTGAGGACCGTTGGGATGATGACATCATGATTTCCCTTTATAGGTGTGGTTTGCGTTCTCAGCTCGTGGTGAGCCTATGTTCTACTCGCCTTACTACTCTCGCTGATGCCATTCATATAACTTACACCACGGGGGATCACTTGAAGGGAAACCAACAGAGGTAGCCTTTCGCTGATAGTTCTTCACATATGCAGTCTCAGGCTCTAGTTGCAGCATCGAGCCATCCAGTTCTTAGATCCTAGCCTAGTGGGATGCCAACAGTTCCAACCAAGACTACTAGACCCATCTCACCTTATAGAGCTCGTAGAGCATGGTTCTCCTCAAAGGACTGAAGTAGGTTGTTTCCATTGTGGTAGCACTAGCCATAGGCAAACACAGTGTTCTCGGCTAGTTGTTGGGATTGCAAACAAACAACCTACATCTAAAGATGATGAGGATGTAGAGGTTTATATTTCGACAGAGGATATGTGTTTGGAGGTAGAGGTAGATCTTGAACAACTTCAGGACTAGTAGAAGAGGCTAGTGTGTGTTTTGCATTCGGTCATGACCATCAAGGGGGTTAAGGATACTGAAGATTGGAGGCGTAGCAGTATTTTTTAGACTAGAGTCAAGTGTAACAACCAGTTGTGTTCTCTTGTGATTGATGTGGTAGTTGTACTAATGTGGTGTCTAAGGAGAGTTGCAAGAGTCTTAGACTAAAGATTGAGCCACATCCCTCACCTTACAAAGTAGCATTGGTCAACAACACGAACTTGTTGGTTTATGAGAGGTGCCTTGTTACTTATTCTTTGAGGGGATTCACTGATCAAGTGATGTGTGATTTTACTACCTCTGAAAGTGTGTCACATATTACTTGGGTGTCTATGGCTTCATGATAAAAGGCGCAACACTGTGGTTTCAAAAACACATATTCCTTCCAGCAGGGTAAAAAGAAGATCACCATGATTCCTTACAAAGATGTATTAGGGGTGAAGCTCAAGAAAATTGCAGGTTCTTTTCTTCTCCATCGGATTCTAGAATACGACGGCATTTTAGGACATCCACCCCAAACTCAATGGAGTTGAGTTTTCGAAGAGAGGGGGAGTTAATGCAGCAACTCTACACTACTTCGAGAATAATTACCCTATTTGGAAGCCTAAGCCTAAGTTCTATCAAGGAAGGAAAAAAGTGGACAAGTGTCCATGGCGGATAGGTATTTATAGTCATTTTTCTTTTAATTTTGTCATGTAATATGGTTTTTTTACAGCCATAGATTAGTGGGTTAATGAGTAACAATGTTTATAGGGTGTTTTAGTACTTTATGTTATTTTTTTAAGCTAAACACGGGTGGGTAAATGTTGGTCGTGTGAGTCATATAAGGGGGTATTTTAGGTACTTTGAATTATTTAGTAGCAATAGGGTTTAAAACCCCTATCATATAAGTATGTAACGACTTGGATAGATTTGAAGAATAAGAAAATTGTTTTTTTTAGACCCACGAGTGGTCTGGTCGTGTTCTTCCTCTCTAGGATTTCCCAAGTGAGGAAATGCTCTCTCTCTCTCTCTCTTCTTCAATCACTCTCTTTCTCAATCTCTCCCATCTTCTTCTAATCTCTACATAATATCCTTCTCCCCTTATTCTCCTTTCATTCTTATTTTCTTCTTTGGTTTTTTTTATATCATCTTCTTCTTTCTACAGAATTTTCTGCAACTTTCCCTAACCTCCATTTACTATTTTCATTACCCTCCCCAGACCCCACGGTGGTGGGAACCTCGTGCACTGGGATTATCATTTAGAAACCCCTTCTCCTTTGCCCAAACCCTTCCACAAGGGTACCAACCACCCTTGGGCAATCCACCTGGGAGAGTCCTCTTTCTCATAAAACTCAGCCCTACAAAATAGGGACTGGTCTACATAGGGGCAGGCGGCACACTTTGGGATAGCAGGCTTATTTGAATTTTTTTTCATATTTTGGAGCAAGCTTTGGGGGAGATTTTTGCACTTTTTCAGAGGTATTGACAACTATTTTAAGAGATAAACGCAGCTCTTTGAAAGCTTGACTGTATTTCGATTGGTGCTTGATTCTTTGGATTTTTGTTGAATTTCGGGCATAGCGTATTTGGGGATTTTCTAGAAAAAATTGCTAGAATGCTCAGAAATTATGAAATTTTAATTAGAGGGCCTTGAATATCTGCCTTGAATAACCTTAAAGTTTAAGAATTTTCTGATGCACGCCAGGGTTATTTTCATAATTTTACCCACTTTCTGGAAAATTGCAGATTTGCCCCATACCTGGAAATTCCAGAATTTTATTCTTGGGTTATTATTTAATTATTTAAAGTTGTTTCCCATCTTTCTGCATTGTGTTCCGCATTAGAAAGGTGACCAAAATACTTCCATCGTATCAGTTTTTGACGGGAATTATTATATTAAAGTTCTATTTAAATTAGGATTTTCTTTAGATAATTTTTTGTGGTTAAAGTTCGTCTAGAATTAGTATGAGAGTTTTGTCTGTGTGGGTCACATCTATGTTTATTAAGTTTTATGAATAAGAATTACTAGTTTCTTAGAGATTTGAGTTTATTCATTTATTAAGTAATTTTTCTGTGCATTGGAGAGATACTACTTCGTTTTCTTGGAGATCGTGTGAAGGCTTACAGTATTATTTTAGTTGCTGAAGTCTAATAGCTAATTAATCAAAGTGTTGCAATCTAATTTCATTTCAATAGCCTGAGAACAACTGGTGATATATATATATAGTATTGTTACTAGTTGTTTAATTTAGTTTCTAGGCTGTTCCATTGCTGGAATTCTTTATTTTAAAATTCAGGTTGCTATTTGTTTAATGAGGGTCTTAATTGAATGAATTATTTCAATCGATATAAACCTACAATTACACATAACTGCTAATTTTAAGAAGGTTTTGACTGATTATTTGTTTGTAATTGAACTTCATTGATTATTTCATAAGCTTCCTTGCAGTACCCCGCTCTACTGGGCCCACAACCCACAGGTTCAAATCCCTTTGGATTTGTAAGAAATAGTCAGATGTTTGAGAACAAGTCTGAACCGGTTGACTGTTCTATAACTAACTGAGAATAATGGTAATTATATATTTTAAAACTATTTCGATTAGTTCTCTATGAAAACCAAGACAATTGTGTGTGTGTGTGTGTGTGTGTATGTTGACCAAAAATTGTTTTGTAGTCTTTGGGCGAAGGTGGGATTTTGTTTGATTGGAAACAAATTAAAGAATTTGAAGATGCCAGCTTGTGAAGTTGGTAAAGTCTCTGGTTGTTATACCACAGACCTGGGAATAAATTAACCACTTACATTTACCTATAAAAAAAAAAAATTTAAGAATTTTGTGTGTGCGTTTGATTGGAAACAAATTTTAAGTTTTTGTGTTTTCACAAAAAAATTGTTTTGTAATCTTTAGGACAAGGTGGGATTTTGTTTGATTGGAAACAAATTTAAGAGTTTTGTTGGTACTTGGTTTTGGATGTCATGTTATGTTATGGTCTTTGACCTTATGTTTGTGAAGCGTAGTTCAGCTGTTTGTATCTCTAGGATATCTTTATCTCCCCTATTTAATTAATAAATTCCTTTACTTCTCAGACTTCAATTGTTTACGATGATGTGACCAAGTTTCAAGACTTTATAATTAATCTTTACTTTCTACAGCATGAAGAAGAAAACAGTTTTAACTTTTAATGTATTCAATGTTATTGCATTATGTAAATTTTTATTCACCTTGACTGTGTTAAATATTATTTTCCAATTATTGTTATTTATGATACATCACAAGTCACAGACATTAAGATTGATAGGCATATTCTTGCATTAAATATGTATCTCTAGTTTTCTTTGTTTTCAATCAATGCAAATTGTGCTATAATCATTAGTTTATATATTTCCAATTCTTTTTCAGCTATGGTAGAGTGGATGAGCTGGTCTATTTTGCTAGTCTGAAGGAGCACTATGAGATTGTGGTTCACCATTTCATTCAGGTGCAATTTTTACATTCGCATAAAACTTACAATTGAGGGTAATTTTAAGTTTCTTATCAAACTTTTGTTCTTCTAAAGGTGTGTGTTTGACAGTTGATATCTAATTTACGTTTTCCTGTTGATATATATACTTCTCGTAGATTCATATTTTTATGGTATGGCCCTAGCTGAGGTGGAATGGCGGGACTGCGTTTATGTAGCCAACCCTAAATAGCTGAGATAAAGCTTAGTTGAGTTGAGTTTAGAATCCAAATATTTACTTAGAACGACGGGACCCAATTAGGTGGCAGTGGAGGTGAAAATCTTTATACATCTCATAAATGCTGCTTAATCAAACTACAATATTGTTTACATGTTTTAAAGGCATTTCTTTGCAAAGTTAAATGACATATTCAAGTACCCATGTCATTTAAGTGGTAGACGTAGTTTGAAGAGGAAAGGTCTCACATCTTGAGTTTAGTTTGTTTGTTTCTTTAGGGGAAAGGTAGTGGATCAGATCATGTATTGAAGTATATTAATTCCCGTATCTCCTAAGTCTTAACAACTTAAGGTTTTGGGAGAGTTGGTGAGTTTACTGTTAACGTGGTATATTTGTAATTGTTAGTAGGCCCATTGTTAGGGGTTCCTATTGTGTTTGTGGGGGGTTGCTTGTTCTGTTGTGTTTGTGGGGGGTTGCTTGTTCTGTTCATCTCTCATGCTGGGAGCTACCCCCCCTGCACTGTATCCTTCTCTTGTTTCTTTTTATAATATATTATGTTATCTTTAAAAAAAAAAAAAACATGGTACCAGAGTAGGTTAGGTCACGAGTTCGAATCCTGGTGAAAGTATTTTCCCGGATGTAGTGTTGTGTGTGTGTACACGTGTGGACTTGTGCCTAGCTCCCCAAGTGTGTTCCCAGAGAGAACAGTGTTCCTCCTGAGGGGGGGTGTTGAAGTATATTAATTCTTGTATCTCCTAACACCTCGAGGTTTTGGGAGAGTTGGTTAATTTACTATTAACTTCATGGATGTGGGTGATTGATGGGAGGGTTTTTGAACTGTTTGCTGGAGTTGAAGGCTACCCCTTTGTGATTATGAAGAGAGTTGATGCGTTGGTGGCTAAATTTCAATAGCCATCAGAATAACTGGTTCATGATGCTAATGACAGCGAATTTCAAAATGATAATGATGATTTAGGTTCTTTTGATGTTGTGGATTTGTAGAATGATGAGGTAGAAACTTCATTGACTGCAGCGGTGAGGCATCTTCTTGCTTTCCCAAAGAAACAAAAGGAAAATTGGAGGCTTCCCACCATCTTTCAGACCTTGGTTCAATGTGGGGATGAAGTGAAAAAGCTTATTATTAATGGAGGTAGCTGCATGAATGTAGTTTCTGAATCTACTATTGATCGATTGAAATTTTTCTATGGCACAACAATCTTATCTTTATAAAATGGCATGTATTGACAACACTTCCATATCGATAAATAAGCAATGTTTGATTTCTATTTAAATTGGTTCTTATTTTGATTCTCAATGGTGTGATGAAATTTCTATGAACATGATACATATTGGTGGGTTGCCCATGGCTTTATTACCATGATGCATTTCATAGTGGGAAGATCAATACCAATACATTTTTTCATAACGATCAAAAAGTTGTCTTGAAGCGTATGACCATGGAACAATGCAAGAATTATGGTCAAAGGAGCCCTAATGTGGAACTTGAACTAGAAAGGTTGGCGAAGATCAAACAAAATTATAAGAGACAATGAGAAACAAGAGGACATTGCTAAAGAAGATAATTATGAGCCAAAACAATCTCCATCAATTCAACCTTAAAGTTTGAATGAGCAAATGGATGCCTTGGATAAGCTGGTTTTGCAAGAGACGATACAACAAAATAATAAATATGGCACTTCCCTTACGAATGAGGTGAAGGAATCCACTAAAGAACAACCCAATGATACACGAAAGGAAATTAGTGACCTGTTGTTTGATTGTCTTGATGTGATTCCAAAATGAACTACCTAAGGAAATATATTATGAACTTTTTCCAAGACAATTTAACAAGGCCAATTATAAGAAGAAAGTTCAACATTGAAGATTTCGTTATGGATAACATACTGCATGGTTAAACTGTCAGAGATATCTAATGGTGTTAATCCATCATCTCTATAAAACTTGAGGACAGGTTTTTTTGAAGCGGGTGATAATGATGCGGAATGCAAAACACATCCCATACCTAAATTTGATGGGCTTATGCAACTATATCTTGGGTTTAAAATTTTTGCTTGGCAATACTTTTTAATTTTATTCTTTTTGGGTCAATCTAGATTAGTTTTTTGTTAGTCAGTTTGGGGGTTTCAATTTATTTCTAGGTAAAATAAGTTTTCATATTTTAGGAAAGTGAATGTTGTTCTTCTGTCATTTTTCATTAGGAATTATTCTGGAGGGTCAAAACTTACCCATTTGGCTTATTTTGGTGTAATTTGAAAGGTTGTTTAGTTGCCTTTCCAACAAGTCCAAGATCTTGCAAATTTGATGCGTTTTGGGAAGTTATGGCCAAAATATTGGCAGGGTATTACCATGGTATCAAATATCTCGAAATATCTTCCGACATATGTCCATGTCTACCAGGACCGACATGATATATTCCTATGCCGACACGAAATATTAAATACATTATAAAAATTCATTTTTTGGTCAACATGATGTACGATGTCAGTGTGTTGAACGAATATTCCCCTTTCACAGTGTATTATTGCCTAATATCGACATTGTGTTGTGTTATAATAAAAAAAAATATGAAAAACGATAAATTTCAAAGAAAGTAAAATGACAAAGAGGAAGAAATTGAAGATAAGAAAGAAGAAATGGAAGAGAATCTACTTGTTCCCTATGCTTATACGGTTAGATTATAATATTTTTGTCAACCGTTATGTATGCATGTGTATTTTTAAAGAATATTAAAATGCAAGTGTACTAAAATAAGCTATCATTCCTAATGAATCTATTTGTTTCCTTGTGCATATGTAGTTAGATTAGAATATGCTTCTTAAGTTTCCACGATTTTTACAATATTTCTTTTCGATATTTCTGACATTTCCGATATATGTCTTATTTTGGCCTGACCGATATTTCTACCGACACCGACATTTTGAACCTTGTCTCTAACATAAGTTTGTCACCCTCAGTAAGGCACCTGAACTCTGAAACAACAGGGAGAGGCCGAATAGGATGACTTTTCTAAAAAAGCTTAATATAGAAGGATTTAATTTCAGAACGGATTTGCACCTAGTCTTGAATCCACACATCATTAACCAAAAGACCATATATATCATTAGAATTCCTACGATGAGAAGCCACTTTATGAAAAAATTGTGTGTTACGATCTCCCTCTTCTACCAATTGATTTGGGAACATTGACGCCAAAAGGTTTCTTCTTTGTAGACCACCACCTAAAATCTTTCATTAACCTCTCCCTCTCCACCCAATCCTCCCTAGAGAGACCCCTCTCTTCCTCCAAACAATCCAACGTCACAATACTCTTTCTAATCCTTTCCATTTCCATCTTCAAAGACAGACCATAATCTTTATTTCAGCTTTAAAAAAAAAAAAAACTTTATGCCCTTTGAATTTCAAAGAAAAGATTCTACCAAGGTTACCATCAAAGGGCATCCTATTCCACTCTTGATTCAGCACCTCGAAGAAATCCGGGGCCTGGAACCACATATCCTCAAACTTGAAGGGAGAAGGGCCCCTAACCGACACACTAGGCTATAAAAGAATGTGATTATAGTCAGAAGAAACTCAAGACAACACCACCTAATGCCTATCCTGAAAAAGATTACCCCAAGCCCTATAGAAAAGAAACCGATCTAATCTACTCAAGGAAGATTTTCTAAAAAGTTAGACCAAGTGAACTTTGCCCCTTTAATAGGGCAATTGATCAAATTCCATCTATTGATAAATTCCCCAAATTTGTGCATCTTACCATGCCGGTGAACCATTCCTTTTTTTTTTTTCATGGGAAAACGCATTAAGTTGAAATCACCACCATGACACCACGACAAGTCCCATCTAGCTTTATATCATCTAGTTCACTCAAAAAAACCATCAACCTCACCACCAATGTTAGGCTCATACACCCCCAACACTTTACAACGGATGGAATAGAATATGCACCCAGCTCGTGGTCCAAAACTTCTAATTTTTCATCATTCCAGATAATGAGGATGCCTCCTGAAGCTCCCCAGGATGGAAGAGCTAGCTCAACATCCAATTTATAGTGAGCATCAGCTCATTTCTTCAGCTAAGACAACAGTCCACCGATAATGGCTTACATTCATAAATGTATATCTGTGGTGATTACTCAACCCATTAGAATATCCTTTGTGTATATATCAACCATCACTAGGTAATTAACATGCGTTCACAGTTAACATACTGCTACTATCCAATTTCAGCCTATTAAATTTCCCAAGTTTTAACAAAAGTATTTAAGAGCTTTGGATAGCATCTTCTGCCCGATACCATACTTATTTCACATACTCAAAATCGATATAATGTCCAAAAGCCGGGTAACAGCCATATAAAACATACCCTAATCTAATAAACAAGGTAAAAAAAAGATAACTCATTATATGGAAAAATCATAAACCATAATTCTCTATGCCATTTAGCACAAGTTATCATGAATAAGTAAACACAACTCATTTATATGAGATACTTAACCCGGAATTCTCCTCTACCATGAAATCCCCTCTCTAGAAAATTTAGATATGATAGAATTGCATAATACATAAAGAAATATAAATCAGCACCCTTCTAGGCCATAAAATTTGATTTCTTAGCAACCACCTATTCAAGAAATTTGAATGAAACACCATTAAAATATTCATTAGAGTTTTACTCAAATAGGGTGATTCTAGAAACCCTAGACATATCAAATTCACTTAATCTCTTAATATTTTAAACAAAACATCATAACCATGTGAATGCAACCTAGAATAACCCACAAAAGCCCCCCTAAATCTTCATTCAAAATTTCAGCCCACTCCTAATTCTACCGAGTTGCTCAAGATCTACCACATACAAATGAATTTTCTTTGTAAAATTGCAGGAATTTTCTCAAATCTATGAGTTTAAAAAAAGTAAAATCGTAAGTTCTAGCCATAGAACCTAACCATACTTGCCTGTTCGGAGTCTTTTAGGGTCTCTCCAGGCCTTAGCCTATTCTCTCCTTCTCACAATCCGTGGGTAGAGCTCCTCCACGAGCTCCCCTTCTCTTTATTTCTTTCCTTTCCTTCCTTCTTTCCTCCTTTCTCTTTCTTTCTTCCACTTCTTTCTTCTCTTCTCTTCTCCGTCGAGGGTTGAGTTCATGGTCGAATAGGGCAGCCATCGCCCCTTCCTTTTTATCTCAGTTTAGACTTCTAATTTTTTCCCTCTTTTTTTCTTTCCTTCTTCTCTTTCTTTTTTCTTTTTCCTCTTTTGCTGGGTTGGGGTTTTGGTCAACAAACGACTGAAACCCCCTTTCTTTTCTTTTTTATTTTGTTTTTTTGGTTTTCTCAAAATACCCTGCTCGGGTTTGGGGTATCACACATACTGTTTACATAGCCCCACGGGCTCATCCATGGACCTAAGCACCTCTTGGATGTGTAAAACAGTAAAAGTTAATACCTGTTGGAGCCTAATACTCTATTGCTAAAACTATGTCCAACAGTCCCACAGTCAATGCTTGATGACTGGTCAAGTTTTAGGCCTATGCTCCTCTTGTAAATTGTAAGGTTTCCTCTGATTGAATGATCTGGATTAGTATATAGGCGAATAACATGTATCTTGTGAGGTAGAAGGAGCACATTTATGTTATTATATTTTATTTTTTCATATTTTTGATAAATGAATGTGTTAGAAAAAGAGTGGCGAGAAGCTCCAAAGGAAAGTAGTGCTGCCATGCAAGGTTACAGGATAATACTGTATGCAAAGCAAAATGCTATCAAAAGAAACCAAAACCATTCGAAATGGTTACACCCTTAGAAACTGGGGATTACAAAGTCCCATCTTGTTCTAGTGTCCATTGTTTGGATCCTGCCAAATCCGAACAAAAGAAAAGATTCTCTTTTACCCTCATTGAAATTTGTACAATGGCTCAGAAATCAAAATCTCTGTTTCTTTTCTCATGTTAGGAGCAACACTTGAGATCAAAAAGAAAAATAAAGGAAAGAAAAGAGACCGGTACTTAGAGAATGAGAGAAAGAGAGTGTCAAGTGAATGCGTTTGGTCTTTTCATTCTATTATATAAAGGTTTATACCGTCCAGACTTCCAAAAGTATCAATTAGGTAGGCTTATATTAATATAAAAAGGGGTATGAGGTTCAAGTTTAAGGTTCTTGACTATAAAGGAGAAGGGTAATAAGGTGAAAGTACTAATTTTTGTGTGTTTTGGAACTGCTGTATAGACTATTATAGCAACAGTTGTAGGCACAAAGAAGAGGTGGCTATAGGTCCAAAGTGGTGTCAGCTGTAGGAAATTAAATAAAGATGGAATTTGGTTTATTAGGATGAAAGAGGGATTAAATAAAGTTTATGAAGATCTTCAATAACAGAGTAAATTGAAAGAAGAAAGAGATTGAAGGACTCCACCTTGAATTGTTATGGGCAGGCTCACAGCTTTGTTGGGGTGTGCAGTATCGCCATGCCCGGGGATGTACCTGGGGCTCCTAGGGGGCAGACTGAAATCCAAGCATCTAAGGACCCCGTGATCGGAATGTTTGAGCAAAGACTCGCAAGTTGGAAAGGGTGCTACCTATCAAAAGGTGAGAAACTAACACTGATCAAAGCAACCCTTTCGAACCTCCTGGTTTATTACATGTCCCTGTTCCGGGCCTTGGCCTCGGTGTTGCTTCAGTTAGAAAGGATCAGAGCAAAATTCCTTTGGCATTCTCAAAGGAGAGACCATACCTTCCATCTCGTAAGTAGGAACCGAATTTGCCTCCCATTCGAGGAGGGTGGGCTGGGCATGAATGCTCTAAAGGAGATGAATTGAGTGCTCATATCGTATGGGGGTGACTCGGATGCCACCTGGAAAAGGGTCATAATCGCAAGGTATAAAGATCATGGTAGGGGCTGGATCATGAAGAACCCAAATGGTGCCTATGGGTCAGGCCCATGGAGAGATATCTTCAAGGAGAAGGAATTCCGCAGTGGATTCGCTTCAAGGTTGGAAAAGGGGACAAAGTGTTGTTCTGGCATGACACATGGTGCGGTCCCACCCCCCTGGCTTAAGCTTTTCCGGATTTATACTCTCGCCATGCTGAAATTGGGCTAGTCAAAGACCACATGGTCAGAGACAACGGAAGTCTTGCGTGTAACCTTCATCTCCGATGTGGCATAAATAATTGGGAGGTCTTAATACCTTTCCGGTATCTTGCTGAGGTTGGACAGGGCTGAGGTTAGTCCCAACAGTTGGGAGGATTGCATACTGTGGTCTCCAAGATAGGAGGGTTTCACAATACAGTCTATGTACAACATTATTAGGCCGAGGGCCGGTTTGCAGGGTTTTAATGCTGAAGTCTGGCGGTCGAAGATGCCAGCAAAGTCGAGCTTCCTCTTATGGCTGCTACATTTCAACAAGGCCCTCATGTTGGACAACTAACCTATAGTGGAAGGGTATTCAGCTTGTGAACAAATGCTACATGTGTGGTTGCAATGAGGAAACCACCTCCCACTTATTTTTGCATTGCTCAGCAGCCGGGCTCATATGGGCCAATTTTCTCTAGCGGTTCCACCTCACCTGGTCATACCAGGATCTTTGTCTGAGATGCTTGGTTTAATGGCCCCATTGAGATCCTCTCTCCAAGGGGAAGGCTTATGGTCAAGCATTCTGGATGCCATCTGTTCGACAATCTGGACTGAGCATAATGCGACGGTTTTTGAAGGAAAAGAAACTCCCCTGCATCAGCTAAAAGATAGAGCTCTTGGCCTTCTTTACTGATGGGTTTCCCATCTTCCCATGTTTCTGAATTGTAAATTTTCTAATTGGATGTTTGATTGGAATGCTCTAGTGTGCTAAGTGTGGAAGGGCCTGTACTACTCGTGATTTCTCTTCCTTTCATTGAATTTTTACCTTACTGATGAAAAACTAAAAAATAGAATAAAGGGCATGTATTTATTAGCCAAGTTCCCCCCCCCCCCTCTCGACCATTTCTTTTAAAAAAGGAAAGCCTAACAAAAATGGGGAAAACACTCAATTCCTACCAAAAAGATATCCCAACTAAAATAAGAAGAGAATCAAATCAAAATAGGAAGACAATCCACTTCATTCTAAAAAAAAAGGGAGATCCCAACCAAATAGAAAAATATACTATTTAATTCTTGTGTTGTACATGCAACAATTAAAGTAGAAAATTACATATTAGGACTTTCATAACAGGAAAATAGGAAAATATACTTTCTAATCCTTGTGTTGCACATGCAACAATTAAACTAGAAAATTACATATTACTTAAGATTTTCTTAAAAAACACCTAGGAAAGAAATTATTGAAACCCTTGGTCTAAGCAAGTTAAATCACAAAATACCCTCAAATAGAAAAATACTTAAATACTCTCAAGCTGACTAACAGAATAAAGACTATAACAATAAAACTGCCCAATTAGCATTTGTATCCACATAAAAATTAAACCCAAAAATACCAAAATGCACTTGCATAGTCTCATTAAATTTGAGTGTAGTTTCTTTTGTGCCCAACATCATTGTCCCCTTGTTCAAAGAAACGTGTTCTCGAGTTTTGTATTGTTGCAAGAATAATAAGATATCTTGGACCATGCAATCAAGTCTTGATAATTCCCTCAACTTCTTTCGGACATGCTCTTACTCCTCAAATACTAACTTGTGAACCTTTTGAATTAAGAAGAAATCTACATACTTGTAGTGTGGAAGTTCTAGAATCGATTTAACTTGGAGCTTCATCTCTTCCATTGATTGATATTTTTCTCCAAGGGCTCAAGTTCAAGTGTCTCATGCTGTGAGACAACACTCAAACTCAAAGGAGTTTTCTCTTGCTTATTCTCTTCGAATGCTACTTACAATATATGAGTAGGATGTTGCGGCTTTTTTCTAAGTTGATAACACTCACCATCAATAAAAATCTGCAAAATATGGGTTTACCCAACATAATTAGCTTTCTTTCATCAATCCATTGCTTTCCTTATACCACCTTATAATCTTCCAATGGAATAATTTTGCATATATGTCACTTGTTTGAATATAATAACAAAATCTTTTCGTAATTTTCATAATATTGCTAATCTACACCATCTTGTAATATCTTTTCAAGAAAACTTATTGAAAAGAACAGAAAAGTAGAAGAAAAACACCTAGAACCACTCTAGGATTTCTAAGAATCACTTAACCAAACAATGGTAATAACCAATAGTCAGTATTCATTCAAGCATCTCCCAAAACTGGAGTTATAACTTTTTATAGATTCCAATAGGGGGACATCCAGCCCTACTGACCAAAATTACAACTGCACAGCACAGAAAAGGGTGCGAAATCATCTATTCTCCTTGCCAACTTGACCAAAACCTATGGAGCTTTAAAAATCACCAAAAGAAGACTCAAAGAACAATACTTCATGATCGTACCCTTCATTGAATATATAAAATGAAAAAAATACCCCCATCTACTCCAAAAATCATATAAACAAGAAAGAAACATAACAAAACATTATTCTTAGTGATGTCCCGCATCATTCTCCCTTGGTTTGAAAATATCGACCTTGAGTTTTATATTGGTGAATGATCAACACCACTGAATGTCTTTGAGTGCTTGACCATGTAACAAGTTTGGGATGAAATTTCTGATGTTGATATTTTCCTGAACAACTGAATTTGTTGACTTGTGTTGGAAAAAGTTCGAAGTATGTTTCTTTGAGAATTTCATATGGAATCATGTAAGGGCAGTTAGATAACAACTCACTAACTTTGTTTAACACATTAAGTGGCTCCTGTATAAAACAGAGTCCTTCACCTCATTCAAAAGAGAAGTGTCAACCTTATCATTTTGTTGTATCAGCTCTTGCAAAGCCCACTTATCCAAGGCAGCGGTTTGTTTACTCGTAGTAGAAGATAGAATCAATTTAGAAAATTTTGGCTCATCAACTATCTTCTCAATATCTTCTTGCTTCTTTTTGTCCAAAGCTGATTGCACCATAGGTATAGATTGTTATGGCTTTACTTATAGTTGATAGCACACATCACAACTAAAAATCTGCAATATATGTGTCTTCTCATTAAAAGCAGCCTTCCTTTTATCAATCCATTGCTTTCCTAGCACCAACTTATAGTCTTCCAAAGGAACAATTTTGCAATTAGCACCATCAACATATATTCCTTATTTGAATTGAATAGCAAAATCTTCTTTAGAGTATTCACAATATAGTTGATCTACTGCCCCTGCACAGAAAAGTGCAAAAAAATCTATAACTCCCAACCAACTTGAACAAAACCAATGAAACTTTATAAAATACTAAAAGAAGATTCAAAGAACAAAACTGAATTGTCATATCCCTCATCTAGTATATATAAATGTCAACAATACCCTTGCCTATTCATCAAAAAAAAATAAAAAATGAAGGTGTCAACATGACTTTTAGTGATGTCTTCACACATTAGAGGATATTGACGATCTAGAACAAAAGAAGGTGTATGATTTATAATTGGCATCAACCTAGGTCAAGATTTGGTGGAATGGCACTACATTTGATCTTCTACAAGAAGTTAGATCCCATATCGTGATTGCTGTTGTGGCCGTTGCACATGACCTTTATTCCTGTCAAGGCTCTGCTGATCTTTAGTGGCTTTCATCAGCAACATGATGTCTTTGTTGTGTGGCATTGCAGCTTATGACAGGAAGATGAAGTGCTTAAGAAGCTGAGTAAAGGTTTGGGTTTCTGTTGAGTACATGAGGGGTAGTTGAAAAAATATATGTTAATGTAGGGGTAAGTTAGTACAGAGTACTTTCCATTAATTCCGTACAATGCCCCCTGAATTATGGGGAAATCTATGATTTCAGATACCCCCAAGTGTAATTGTATATTGCCAGAAACCATAGGGGCTGGCTGTTTAATTATCTTCACAAATAAATGATCATTTTTTCTAAGATATATATATATATATATATATGAATATATGATAGGTAAACATTTGTGGTTAATTTATTAGTAGATGGGTTTTGAACCCAGGTCTGTGGTATGACACCCACAGACTTTTCCAACTTAGCAAGCTGGCATCTTCACTTATAAAATATGTTAAAGGGGTTGGTGTGTATCATTATGTGTACCCATTTTCTTGGAAATGGGATGTCCTTGCTTCACAACCATGCCTGAATCTCACCAATGCATCTCATTATGTTCCTCTTTCTATTGCAGTTATGTCTGCCGTGAGTGGCTTGCAGGGTGAAATTCCGGGATTTAATACAAGTGGGTAAACTTATTCTTTCTTCTAGAATGTAGGACTCT
>JAOXJP010284412.1:0-19256 GCA_025762735.1 Platanus orientalis | reverse complement strand
GAGTTCAAACCTACATCTCAACATTTTTTTTTAATTCATGGGCCGGCCCGAGCAAAGCAAAGCCCGAGGCCCGATCAATTAACGAGGGCCGGGCTCGGGCCTAAGTTTAATAAAAATTTACGGGCCCAAACCCCGGCCCAAGCCCGGTCTATAATTATAGGGCCAGGCCTAGGCCTACCATGGTCTGGCCCGAGCCCGGCCCATGCCCACCTCTAGCAACTACCCTTGCTTGAAATTCCAATATGTTTCTACCTAGTCAACTGATCTCCTACAGAATTAATTCCTACAGCACCTGAACCTGGATGAATTGCTAGAACATCTTACCAGAAAATTGAAGATTTTTCTGCTCCAAACCCTGCATCAGTAATCAGTGAGTCCAGTTTTTGCTGATGATTCAGCTTTGTATAACCCAACCATCCAATAGTCTTGGGGAACCTGTTAAGTCTGCAATCTGCCTAGAACCCAGATCTGAAACCACAGCTCATTTTAAGACTCTGTTTGAACCTTTTGCCTATCCCCTGTTTGAAAAATACCCACAACCAGATTTCTCGCTTTTCTTTAATCTAAAGCCTGTTGTTCTGGTTCATTTCACTCTTTAAACCATACCTTATTACTCCTAGTCTGTCCCTTGTAAGCCACTCTAAATTCCATGTGTTTATACACTGTTTTGGGTCTCTAAGTTCTTTAAATTCTTTGCTGTTTTGTGAGATTTACAGACCATAAAGCCTATATCTGAAAGCCTTTAACCCTCTCAATTTCAATCTACTGTGTGTTAGTTCTTGGATGTGTATGGTGACTTGTGTGCTGCATCAGGTGGTCCCGTTTTGAGGTTCTCAATTGCAGCTAAGGATGTCTGGTTTTCAACCTGACCCAGTGTGGCTTGATGCTTGATTAAAGTATAGGAAACTTGTTCGGTTGTGGACCTTTGAGCATCTGCTATTACTTCTAATTTGTCAATCATAGAGAGCCCAAAGAAGAAACTTTTTTTTTCTTTTTCTCCTAATACATAAAAAAGGGAAAATGTTTTGACAATCATGCAACAATACAAGTACCATTTTTTTTCCCTTTATTTCTTAACACACAAAGAAACTAAAACATTGTAGTCCTAGTCACCATGAAATAATACTGAAAATAAAACCTGTAAGCAGTTAAACACATATGAAAAATTCCTTGTCATTATTTTCATATCAAAATCATATAAATAACCTAAAAATTTGGCAAGTACCAGAGTTCCAATCTATGCAACACACGGAATAACAGAACTTGCAACAATCAAGGTATATACCTGCTGTTCATATTCACCTTTGTCATTCATGGTAAAGAAAATCTCAAACAGGGGAACACCAGCTGTAGCTGTAGCTGTAGCAAGCTGTCTGAGAAAGGTATTAGTAAATAAAAGAGCTTCACCATCTATATTAATAAAATTTCTACACAGACATTAGCAGTATACAGAGGCAGGATTCAAATAATAACTTATAACTGAGCATGCACCAATTTCTACCTGGGGCATCACCAAACTTGAAACCGAACATGATCAAACATGTTGAAGTTCAAGAATCCAATAACAATGTTTCCAACAAATTCTGTTGTAAGCAGAATAAAAGGGATTGAAATGTACTTCCTATATCTGAAGCGTAAATGTACAGTTTTAAACAATATGTCATGGACTCATGGCTAGCACAAACTTCGCTGCAATAGAGGTTATTCAATGTTTAGCTCCCTGCCATCCCCTAAATTACCAAGAGCACAAACTTCGCTGCAATAGAGGTATTTCCTCTCTTCTTGTTGTCCATATCCTCAGGTGTAGGTTGTTTCCATTCTTTTTTTTTTTTTGATAGATAAAGTAATATAGTATTAAAAATCAAGGGCAAAATGCATGAGAAATACACCACCCCCTGGGGGGGACAAACTAACAAAGCTAAAAAACAATAGTGTCCCACTCAAACATCAATCCTGGAATCGGATCTTGGCAAATTCTGGGTGAATGAGGCTCCAAGAGTAAAGCAATGAGAATATCTCGACTAAGAGAGCAGTCTCATCCATACTTTGCGATTCAAAGATCTGCCTATTTTTCTCACACCAAATGGACTAACAAACCGCGAAGGGAAGCCACTTCCACAATTCTCTGCCACGAGGAGATAAACCCACCCCACTGTTTTGGCTTCATTCCTTCACAAGACTAGCCATCGTGCATTGCTGGACCCATACCCTTTTAAAGTTTTGCATGCATCTACCCCACACACTGTACGCGAAACTACAGTGTAGAAATAAATGGTCACACGATTCTTCTTCTTGGTAACACAAGGTGCATCTATTAGCAAGCAGAATACCCCTAGCCCGAATGCAGTCTAGTGTTGGAGGTTTCCCATGGAAAAGAGCCCAAAGAAAGAAGGCCACCTTTGAGGGAACCTTTGATTTCCACAAAAACTTGGTTGGGCATTGGGGGGGCTCATTACCGATCAGCATCTTGTAGCATGAAGAGACTGAGAATTCCCCACTAGGATCCCCTTGCCACACTCTTTGGTTTTCGATGTTGATGTTAATCTTGGAGTTTTCTAGCACTTGCATTAGGGCAGCCACCTCCCCTATCTCCCAATCATTAAGATTTCTTCTTAAATGAAGCTGCCAAGATATCACACCACCACTATGAGTGAGATGATTTATTTGTGTTTTCATTCATTTGTGATCCTCAAATGAAGCTCAAAATATCTCCCAACTGCATTTACTCAAAACCTATGAAATCTATTGTGCCTTTGCATAGGGAAACTAACCTAACCAAGCTGGACATATATTCCTCATCATTCTTTGGCAGTTCCTCTCTTATTGGATATACTGTCATATCTTCAGAAGTACGCTGATTTCTATTTTCAGTTTTGATCCTGGCGTGAAATAAAAATATATCCCACCAACAGAATGACTCAAAACCCAGATATCTGGCATATTGGAATTTCTAACATAGATGAACATATATGTGTAAACTCAATACAAAACACTCAAAGATTCTAGAATAACCAAAATTCAGTTTTTTTAATAAAAAGATAGATTAAATATGTAATACCAGCAAGTGAACTCTATAACTTTTGTCCTAGATTCCTAGATAGTAGATTTGCATAGCTCTTTGCATTATCTCTCTAGAAGTTGACTCCACCCTATAATTTTGTCGGGGAGAGTGTTGAAAAAACACTCTCTACCAAGAAAAAAAGAAGTCACATACTCATCGTACAAATTTATAGCGATGATATCATTTTTGGGGCCACATATGAGGAGATGTCACACGACTTTGCTCAAACAATGAAATCCAAATTTGAAATGAGTATGGAGGGAGAACTAAGGTTCTTTCTAAAATTGAAAATTAGACAAACCAATGATGGTATATTTGTGAGTCAGTTTAAATTTGCAAAAGATTTGGTGTCTAAATTTGGTCTAAACAATTCTAAATCATTTGACACACCCATTGGTACAAGTGAGAAAATCACCGAGGATGCAAGTAGGGTTAGTGTTGACACCAAGTTATATAAAGGGATGATAGGAAGTCTTCTCTATTTGATCACAAGTAGACAAGACATTTTCTTTAGTGTTAGTGCATGTGCTCGATATCAAGTTGATCCAAAAGAATCACACTTGAAAGCAGTTAAGTGGATTATTAGATATATCCGTGGCACCATCAACTATGGTCTATGGTATTCATTTGATACCAATAATGAAATAGCTGGGTATATTGATGCTAACTGGGCTGGAAATTTTGAGGACCAGAAAAGCACCAGTGGTGGTTTCTTCTATGTTGGCAACTATCTAGTTATATGGCATAGCAAAAAGAAAAACTCAATATCACTATCTACAGCTGAGGCTGAGTAAGGAGTGGGAGTACACAATTCATCTTGATGAAACAAATGTTATTAGACTATGGGCTTAGACAAAATACTATGTGTATGTTCATAGACAATACAAGTGCGATTGAAATTTCTAAACATCCAGTTCAACACTCCAAAACCAAGCACACTGATAGTAGGCATCATTTTATCAAGGAGCTAATTGAGGAAAAAGTCATCTCATTAGAATATATTGAGATTGAAAATCAACTCACACACATATTCACCATACCCTTGGATGCTAAGAAGTTTGCACATTTGAGGAACTCAATTGGAATATGTAATAGTCTTTAAAACTCATGTGTCCTCTCAAAGCGCAAATTAAACATGTAAGAAAATAAATAATAATAATAATAATAATTCAAAAATATAAAAAAGGGAATCGAGCCGCCCATTTCGAGCGGATTGATCCAACCTAAATCGAGATGCCCAAAATAGGCAGATTGATTCGGCGGGCTGGAAATCACCCTCCCACAACCTTAAAGGTCCCAAAACCCTAAGAGGCCTCTCATTTTCATCTTTTGCCTCCTCCAAACCCTACAAAACCAGTTCGCTTGCCTCTATTTCCTTCCTCCTGGTGTTTCTTGCTCTCTCCACCCTAGAGCTTCAAGAAAATGGCATGCAAAGGAAAAGCCTCCGTGAGAGGAGATGAGTCTTGCGAGGGTCAAAGAAGAAAGAATCTGTACAGACAAATAAAAAAGTCACTATAAAGAATCTTATTATTCATCTTGTGTATGCCCAAAAACAAATTTACAAAAGGTTGAAAAAGGTTGTTACTGCTTTCAATAAACACAAGGAAAACATGATTATTTCGTACTTGAGAGAGAAAGATCATAGTTTTCTTGTCTTGACTAAGGATGATGACTACATAAGCAATCTTGAGAACTTGGTTGATATTGTGGGAGCACCCACTGAAGGTGGTGCATCCTCAAGCCGGGCTGCAGAAACTAGAGAGGCACGTGGTGGTAGTGATGGTGATGATGATGGAGAAGATAATGATGGCAATGTTGATGAGGAGGAGGAGGAGGAGGATTATGAGTACGAAGACTAAGGATAGAGCATTTCTTTTTGTTGCTTGTCTGTATTGTCCATTCTGGATTATATGTATTAGACTATGTTTTTGTTGGACCTCTATCTTGTTATTTTGTAGACTTGTACTACACTGAAATACTTATTGTCTACAATGATTACTAATCTTGTCATGTTGGACTTTATTTTATGCCTGATACTTTGCATATTTTACTTCAGCATGATTGTTTCTTTACCCTTGTCAATTCTTAACAAAAGGGGGGAGAATAATTCAAGGGGAGCACTGCATATCAATTTTAAAAATAATTTTTTTTAACTGGAAATAATCAAGGGGAGCAACAATTTTTTTTTTAAGATATGTGATATGTCTAGAATGCAAAATTATAAAATTGTGTTGATCTTTTGTTTTGTGCATTAGGTGGCGGAACCTTAAAAAATTTCAATGAATTTGTTATCCATTAGCTTTTACATGCTTAGAAAATTCATGAGAAGTTGCCAGACAACCAAGTGCATATGCATGCTTGTTGAATGGTGCATTTATTACAAACGTAGTTTTACACTTTACTACAAGCATATTATTTTCTAGATTTGTATCACTATGCTTGTGAGAGAGGTATTTCTTTTGGTGACACGGATATGACAAGGTACAACACTTGAGGGGGAGCTACAAGTTAGCAAACAAGCCTTATGTATCTGAGTAATGGTTGAGCCTATACTTTATTTTTATTTGAGTTTAGTTGTACTTAATGTGTTTTGTCACAGAATTGACAAAGGGAGAGATTGTTAGTACATGTGTTGAAATTGTCAATTACATGATAAAATGGGTCTAATGGGTGTATTGAGTTTAATGTAAGTGAGTAGTCAAGTCTTGTTTGTAAGTGAGTCTTAGTCCGGTATTGCACTTAAGAGACACATCACATGAAGCTGACTAAAGTTGAAGACTCCAGACTCAGATCAACTCATTCAAGTTCACAGGTAATATGCTATTGAACTAACCAAATCTATGACCTAGAAATGGCTAGGTTGAGACCTACCAATCCCTTGACCTTCCTCTCTCATTGGTCAAAATTTATGGTAAAATGAATTATTTTTTGTGGAAGACCAACATGGAACTACATAGAAACAATCCCATGGAAAAAATGGGAAAAACAGCCGGATGGACAAGATGATCGAGCCGCCCATTTTGAGCGGATTGATCTCCATGTCTCGGGTCTAGGACTCTATGCAGGCAAAGAGTACTAGATTGAGCCACCCAAAACGAGCGGTTCGATCCCACCTAGATCGAGCTGCTCATTTTGGGCGGATCAATCCGGCGGCAATGGATCCCAGATTTTCTATTTAAAAAAAAAAAAATCAACAACCCTGATTAAGTGGCCGTTTGGATTAGGGTTTTGCACGAATCTATGTTTATAAATATGATTCTAATGCTGCACAAAAACCCTAAGAAAAGCTACGAAAAAAAGAGAGAAAATGTGAAGTTCTTGAGCATTCAAGTACAAAAATCCTGCCAGGATTTCCTAGAAAAAGCTTAAAGAGACTATGATCCTTATAAGTATATCTTGTTTTTGTCTTTATTGTATTCTCTTCTCTTGTATTGATTTCACATATTGAGAGAGGAAGGATTAGGTATCCCCTACCTTAAAAAACTTTGAAACTCTAAGAGTTAGGAGCCTTGAAATTCTTGATTCGATCATTTACTACTTAAAGAGGTTGCACAAAAGCGACTGGTTACAATTGTCACATAAAAGCATCTATCAAAAGGTCATCCTTAATCTTTTCATCTTCTATTGTGACTATTGGAACTCTCGCCAAAGTCATCGGGAACAATGTTTACCTCCGCTAGAGCCACCAGAGGGGCTTACATCGTCCACCGAAGCTATCGGACGTATCAAACTTACAGCAAGATAGTCTTGTAGGTTAAGTAAGTTATTTAAGTTTTATTGATGTTATCTATAATATAAGTAATCTATTAATAAAAATCATTAGCTCAGTGATGAGCTTTTAGAGAGTGGGCGTAGGTCAGAGAACAACCGAACCACTATAAATCATGTGCACTTGTGTGATTGCATGTATTGTTTTTCATTATTGCATTAATCTACTTATTTAATTGGATAAAATATAAATTGTTCGGTTAATAATTTATAATAAATAAGTATCCAAAAATTGTCTCAAATAGTTTTAAACTTTAAACTAACGATTTTGTAATCTTATGGTTCGAGACAATTTTAAAGAAAATTTGAATTATTTATTCTTGTGCATTGAACCTTAACAAAATCATTCTACACCCAAAAATTAACTTGAAATTAATTGTGTGGTAGATCAATTAGGCGAAACTAAAAGGTTTGGTGTAGGGTGAAAATTAGAATAATTAATTTAAAAATCTATGGACATTTCTATTCACCCCCCCCCCTCTTGGAATTTCATATTTAACTATTGTACCAAGCAACAATGCCTCTTTGTAGGCAAATTTTACTATTATGATCACCCTCTATGGAGAGACAATGAATTTCCTATAGATCAGCTCTCTAAGCTTTCCAAATGATATAATGGATTGGAAAGCTACATTCATGAGCTAAGCTTGGATTTAACTATAGGAATAGGCTCAAGGTTGTTCTAAAGATTGCCACTCAACCCTTTTAAAGATTTACAAGTATTTAACTCACAGACACAATATCATAGGATATTCATAAAGGATTCTTACCCAAACCAGATTCTTCTTTATTATAAAGTGAAAAAACCTTGTTCAAAGACCCCCCTAATATCTCTTTTCCAATGGTAAAAAGTATAGCCATTTGGAGAAGTTGTTCAGGCGATTTCCTATTTTGGGCCAGTTGGATCGATCCAACTTCAATCTGAATCGATCCAAATTGTCTCGTAAAAAATGAATCTCTATTAAATCGATCCGATTGTACTCTGGATAGATCCAGATTTCTGGCTTTGTCCAATTTTGAACTAGATCAATCCAAATTGGCTTGGATCTATCCAATTTCATACTAGATCAATCCAAACTTGTCAGCAAATCTATATTTACCAATTTTTAACCAAGTTTGACCAATTTTGTGTGAGAGCTTACGTTCGAAGTTCGTGGGTGGTCTTCTATAACCATCCTATGGCATTTGGCTCAGTCTCACACTCAACACCACTTATCAACCCCATTTTGTTTTATTTTACCTTTGTGTGACTTCTTAAGGTGGCTGACTTAGGAACTTGAAACTTCTTTTGCATGTTTGACTTGGGCAGCTTTAAGTCTTTGTACTTGTGGTCCTTCTTCATTCAGCTTCTTATGACATGGTCCTTGTGAAGCTCTTTCGAACTTTGTCTTGGACTTACATGACTCAATGGAAATTATAACTTTTACATACACGTAAG
The DNA here is from genome assembly GCA_025762735.1 of Platanus orientalis. Taxonomy (NCBI): domain Eukaryota; kingdom Viridiplantae; phylum Streptophyta; class Magnoliopsida; order Proteales; family Platanaceae; genus Platanus; species Platanus orientalis. The sequence goes on along the minus strand of JAOXJP010284412.1, from coordinate 10,989 downwards.
ACTTAGAATAACCACTATTATCATCATGTAAAAGGGCAGTCCCAGTTCATGAGGCACCCGCCACTGCGGGGTCTGGGGAGGGTCAGATGTACGCAGTCTTACCCCTGCAAGCAGAGAGGCTGTTTCTGTGACTCGAACCCGTGACGCCCAGGCCACAATAGAGCAACCTTACCGATGCACCAAGGTCCGCATTCTTCTAAAATTCCTTTTCAAATTATAGTAAAAAAATTCTGCCCTATTATCTATTATATTGCTTAATTATTACAAGTTTTCAAAACCAGAAATTTATGGATTTCTATCACCTTGAAATTGCCCCTATCATCCACTTTCTTTCAAGGTTTTGTGCCCTTAAAGGTCCCCTACAAACCCCAACCAAAACCCCTATGTTTTCCCTCTTTAATTAGAAAATTTCCAGATCTGATTTAGGGTTTTCTATGATTAAATCGATCAAGGACTGATATTTATATGATTTGACTCGTCAAATCACATCCGAACTTGATGAGATTTTGGCCACAAGTCACTGTCACATGTCAGAATCTACCCTTAAAATTTAGGAAAATTCCGACACATGACTAAGGAAAATTTGGTCATTTTATTTATTGGTCAAAATTTCTAGAAATACCCCTGAACGAAAATTCCAGATTTAAAGTTTAGTTTTAGGGGGTGTAAGTCACACACAGCAATACTTATCATCCCTTTCGAGAATCCTCTTACGTTATGAATCCATGGACATCCTCGCAAAAGAAGCATAAGCATGAAGATGATGAAAATTGATATGAACCTCATTGTATGACTATGTGTACATTTGAATAATGAAAATGCATGATGGATTTTATGTTTATATGCAAATGTGAGAATAAATTAGAATGGATATGTAACTTTAATTGCCCAATTTGTAACCAACTGGTGTTAAATAAAGAACAAAATAAAGAGCATAAGGAGAACAACTTTGTTGCAATTTTCGAATGTCCCACCTGAACCGGTTTCTCACCCGAATTTTAACCCAATTTTGACCCCCCCAAGATGATCAAATCTGAAAATGTTGCCAAAAATAAAATTTGAATATTAGATAGAATCATCTCAATTGAATATCAGACAAAAACGTTATGCCCAAAATACCAAGGAGTGTGCAGAGATGTTGGGTGCCTAGGGGAGAGTAGTCATCTAAACAACCACGCCCCCCAAAACCTCTCAAGTGCGGTCATCTGAAAGACCGTCCGGCCCTAGGAGCCCTGAGGCCCTTCGAACAACCATTACATAGTTGTCTAAATGACTGCACCCCCCAAAACCTCTCAGGTGCGGTCGTTTGAAAGACCGTAGGGCCCTGGGAGCCCTTAGGTCCTTTGAATGGCCACTGCCCTGCGGTCAGCAACCCTCCAAAGGACCGCCCACTTTGAAGTCAATTTTGATGGGGATATCATCGAAATTTGGAAATCCTCCTAGAAAAAAGTTATAGATAATTGTGTTAGCTTTCTAATGTAACAAGAATCACCTCAATACGATGTCGGATGAATAAATTATGATCAATATTGATGCAAGACAACCCAAAGAAAGATTGTTTAGGTTCAGGTATGTCAAAACATAATGATTATAGGTTCAAGTCTAGGCTTCTAGCACCAAAAGCATTTAGAACCGTTTGGCAAGGATAGGATCTATTGTATATTGAGAACAATGGGGTAATAAGATTTAGGGTTGAGATGGGCAAAGCCGTATAGGCTGAGGTTAATAAGGTAGGACATCAGATTGAGTTGGAATTATATGGGACTGCTTAGGATAGGGCAAAGGAATAAACAAGGCCTATGGTATGAGTACTAGGAGGGGGTAACACACAATAGGACCAAGGGTAATTGGGCTCAAAATAGAAACTGGTATATGGATTTATCAGTCACTAATCTGGACTGAAGCAGGGTATCAACTAGGTAGAATAATCAGAGAATTAACTCTATAATAATCACTATAATCAGAATCTGATTAGAGACTTACTCAGACAATTAGAACAGTACAATCATGGTTTCAAGTTTTGGTTGATACATATCGCCGAAACCAATACATATCAGTTTTGGAGGTTTTCGAAACGAAACTGTATGGTACTTTTAAAAGTACCAGTATCGTGGATAGATATCAGTCATATCAATACATATCGACAATATCAGGTATTTTTTGCATTGAAAACCTTTAATTTTTAAAGGTTTCGGTGGATGCGTATCAGTTTTGGTGAATACGTATCAGTTTCGGTATCTACCGAAGCCTTATTCTCTCCCTTTTTTTCTTCAATTTTTTATACATCTTGTATCTATTAAGAAATCTAAGGAGGACTCCATTTGAATCAATTTGCATCAAACACAAAGATTTAGACTTGGATCTAAGGATCAAAAACTAAACCCCAATTCCGATAAAAACTTCTATAAGTCCTAAATTACATATCTTTCTAGTGTAGATATTTTATATATATAATGTCTGTGCTTGATCTACACTTCCATCGAGTCGGAAATTTTTTCGATAAATAATTTTTTTATTTTGAAAAATTAAGAAAAATGTTGAAAAATCAAGAAATCAGACCAAATGAGCAAAATGAGCATGGATTAGTTTTATTTTTTTATATATAGTATTACTACCCACACTCTATATTCTGATAAATTCCAGTATATTTGGCAAAAAAAATTATCTCTTAAACAATCAAAAATTAAAAATACTGAAAAATGTTTTTTTTTAAACAGTAACCATGTTAGAACACATTGAAACATATCATATATGTTTTTATATGTCCTATTTTGTTTTGTTGTATTTTTTACTTTTTATTTTCAATAAAAAAATAGCTATTTGAAACAAAAAATTACTTCAAATAAAACTCCAATGCAATGTTGTGCATGGGCTATGATATGTTACTTCAAAACATATGTTAAATGAAGTTAGTTATATTTAAATTATGTTTATAAGTGTAGAAACTCATTTAAAAAATCCAAAATTTCCATAGTGTTTTCATATTTTTCATAGGCGAGATAGTGTATGTCATGAGGTTGTCAGTTTCTACAACCATCATAGATAGTTGTTTTTGTATATGTAAGGGTTCCTAAAGGTGCATTATTGTTTATTCTATCATATCCTAGAGTTTCATCAAACAAACTCCAACGTTTCTCTAAAGTTTCCATCGTTTTCATATTTTTTACATGGTTTCCGATACGTATCCACCGAAACCTCGATATGTTTCCGTTTTTGGGTTAAACTTTGAACCTTGAGTACAATAAGAGGGATTGATTTAAATGATGAAACCCACACAGCTTAGTTCTCAGAACAGAAGCAAGTATAGATGCTTTCGATCATCACCTTCTTCAATAAAATCAATACAGGTCAATAGATTAACATCTTGTAGACAGTTAGAGGATCAAATCCAGCAGCTGCAAACTTATTCAATATGATATCTTCAGCAGGAATTAATTATTCAGCAAAGAACTTTGCACTGCTGCTGCCATAAGTGCTAGGATCAATAGATATTTAATCTGATGCAAAATCTGATATAAGCTACTTCAACTACAGTTGCCACAAGGTGTATACAGGGTAGAAGATGAGTTTAAACTGGAATGCTCAAGGAGAGAACAGGACTGTATAGGAGAGGTTGGGGTCTGGTTTTCTTGCAGAAAACAATAACAGGGATAGGGGAGGATGGTAGCCACAGGCCTGTAATAAAAGGGGGTTTTGATTCTAGACAAAAGAAATCAAAGAGGAATATGGTTTAGGCAGGCTGATGGAATGGGTTTAGGTTGCAGGGAAACAGAATTTAACGTGGAGAACTGAGAAAGAAGATGGAAAATAAGGGAATCAGCAGGTTGTGGATCAAGAAACAATCAAGAAAAGAGCTGCATGGTTCTTGGAGGTTTTTTAATGGTTGGAGAATTTGTAGAGAACAGAACATAATTAAATAGAATAGAAGAAGAAAAAGAAAAGAGAAAAGAAAGAAAGAAGGGAAAGCTAGAAGTGTACCTAGTGTGAGTATCCCTACCTACGATCCATAGAAAATCCCTGCCTATGGTTCAAGTTCAGGCACCAAAACTTGAAGAAGAAGCCACACTTGTGGAAGCCACATAGTAGTCGATTACAATAGAGATACCCTTTTTTAAAAACTAAAAATTCAAAAGAAACAAGAAAGTTTCCTAAATTAGAAATCTAGAGACACTAAGACACCTTCTTAAGACTCCTAACATAACTTGCTAAAAAATAAATCATTCAAAATAGCTAAAAAAGTAGCCTTTAATGGTTGGTCAACCAGCACTTATTTTGAATATAAAAGGTGCTGCCAATAAAGCCCAAAAACAAAAACTAAAATACCACTTAAGTCCAAAACTCTATTATCTTATAAATCACTAACTAAAACAGTAAAATAACTCTAAAAGGACTCCAATCAGCAATTTGACCTCCAATTGACGTAGCAAAGGTACTCCTCCATGTGTCTTCTTGTGTGTCACCATGTGTGGACCCCCAAAAAGCTACGTGTGGGTCCCGCTTGGCCTTCATCTTCATAAAAAATACTGAGCATTGCACAGAACTGCCCTGTTCTGAGATGACTCGAAACCATTGTGACACTTCTCTGCTCCTCGGTGGCGGTCCCTAGCCGCGTGAGATTGTCCGAAAATTGCAAAAACATATTCACCCAAGTCCTAACATGTACAATGTGTGATGTATTTGGGTGGTTTGTTGAGGGCCAAGTGAAGTGAGGAATTCAGGATTTCGCATGTATACACAACTCAAGGCAGCAAAAAATAGTACATGGAATGTTCAAGGGGGATTTTTCTTTTCCTTTATGTAAATATTTCTATATATAAAACCCAATCAATCAATAAAATTAAGCGGGACTTCAATGTTCTATCATTTATACACATCCAAACAAACATCAGCTCATGGCAGCATAACATAATAGTATTCTCATTGAAGAGACCTAGTTGACATTCAAAGGAATTGAGTGGAGGGTTTTGATCCATCAATTTCGGTTTTCGGGTCACTCAAGTGATACACAAGACCATCGAACACCACCATTTATTCTCCATTTGAGATGACGGGACTAGTATGCAATCATACGTAGTATGGGCAGTTGAGGTACCCAACACATTCCCCAACCGTAACCGAACCTCCAAACCCCACCTCCATACTTTGGTTAAACCATATCTAGATGTTCTTCAGGGGCTCCTCTATGGAGTACCCTAAAAAGGTGTCTAGTCACACCTCACTGACTAGTGACGACTCCAAAACTTACACAAAATCATAGACATCCCTACATGCACTAGAAAGACCCCCATCATCCCACACCCCCAAACCACCCGCAAGATGGGACAACGCTGTTGAGAGACCCCTCGCAGTCCCCAAGGAAGCGCTCATAGATCTATTCAACGGCCTTTGCAAAATCATCTCCATTGCAAGACAATAATCACATGTTTGTGAAAAGATTGCACTACCGCAAAGGCCAAGTACAAATTCTATGGTGTCAATGACTTCCCATTGAACCACCTTCACCTGATGATTAAGGTTGGATTTGATTTCTATAGTGAAGTCAGATGGTTGAAGAAGGAGCTCTCACTGCTGTGGTCATTTAAAGTAGATCCCTAGAGCAGGAAAAATTCCATATACTTCCATTCTATCTCTCACATATACCAAGAAGCAACTCTTTAAGTGGCATTCTATGCCACCTTGTAGTGTGTGCTTAGCCTAGCTGCATCTCCTATGGACAACTTTCCTTTTCCTCTTAATACAAGCTTGTCTTTCCACTTATTTAAATAAAAGTATAAAAGAAAAGCAGATGACAGAGTACCTCAACTAGATATACAGGTAACATAATCTGCCTTAGTAAACTTTGGGAATAAAATAATAGCAAAAGATCAGAAAATTGAAAGGAAGTGCTTAAGCGAGTTACAAACAACCAGATGCCTCTATATGAAAGCTGTGCATTTTACAGCAAGATAGATACTTAGAACTTGATTGAAGCAAGACGAAGAGTCAAGGATAGTCAACGAGTTGTTAAAGCCTACTGAAGAACACAATGAACTTAGAACTAACCTGGATATTCCCAACCATGGTGGGACCAATTTGGATTTCCCCATGTCTACAAGCATTTATGAACAAAAGAAAGTCAATACAGGAAAGAATAATGAAAATTGAAAATGCAACATTACAAATCACTTTGTCAAGCACCATCAAATACCAGGCCATCTACAGTAAGAACCCAAGCAATACCTATGGGTGGTCTCTTAACATAAGAAAAGGAATACGACAACATAAAGAAATATTGATAACCCATCAATCAAAAAAATATATATATATTGATAACCCATGTCCCACAAATCATCTGATTCTTCACATAAAATTTACTGAATGTGAATCAATATAGATCCGATAAATGAATACAGCACTGGAAGGATATAAAAAAAAATCATACTGTTATGTTCTTAAATATCCAGTTTAAATTTCAAAAATAGATGATTTTAAAGAAGATGAGATGAGCAGAAAGGAGCAACATCATTGTCTTAACATTAGTGCGAAGAAAATAAAAAAATAAAAAATGGACAAACCTTTTAAGAAAATTGTTATTCATAGTACCTCACCATTGCATCTGTTAGCACCCACTAAGATGCATGTAAAGCAACAATTTAAGCAATCATCAACAACAACAAAAATTGAATATCAAGCACTTGGAAGCTTAAATTCAATTTTGAATTAGATAAATGGGCAAAATCTTAGATGTGTCCTCCTGCCAATTTTGAAGGCAAATTTGAGAGGATTGTGATGGAGTCCACCTGAAGGGAATGGTGTCCTTGATGCAGCATGCATATAGGCTAGTAGGTGTGTGCACAAGGAATTAGGAATAAAATTGATAAAAGTAATAAAGAGAATAAACAAAATTCCTACTCACAAGTCCACAAGCTAATTCAAGTAATTCTTTAGGTTATGTTTGATAAGCATGAATGGATCTAAAACATCCAAAGTAATAAACAACATAAACCTAAACAATATGAAAGAATAACCACTAGTTTAGAGATCAGTAAAGTGTCCAACTGCTGTCTAAAAATTCTGATGGCAATAAAGGAGATGTAAAGTGACCAATTTGAAATGATAGTGAAGGAAACAAACAAGTGATGTCTATTAACTGTATTGAACACAAAGGACTGTTTATGTGTGATTAAGTTAGCCAAGGCATGGTTATACAGTGGGATAAAATCAGAAAATAAGGCTAACGGCACTGTAGTTTAGGGAACGAAACAGCCACCAAGTCACACTCGTACTAGAATTCAAATCAAAGCTAAAAACAGTAGACTGGACCTGATCTTGTGTGAGCCATCTCCTTGAAGCCTTAAGGTAAGGTATCAATCTGATTTCAAGAGATTACATGCCAAAAATCTGAGTTTTGGAAACCCTTTTTGAATCAGCCCTAATGAGATGATGCTACCGCCTCCTCATGGTACTCTTGGATGGGGTTTCAAAGAGGGACAAACTTCTGCAGGTTTGATGTACAGCAAGGACCGCCCAAGGGTAAGGTATACCCACGAAGAAGCCAATCGACAAAAACTTCAGAGATGAGATTCTAGAACTGATCTCCTACAAACTGTCCAGGACCTAGTTTCATGCCTGGGTATGGATTACAATGCAGATTTCTCCAATCAGGCTGAGTGTTTGGACTTGGGATCAACTCCCTGAGTGTCGTCCAAGGGTTGTAATGACCCTGCAAAAATCCCTCAATCCAACTCCTAATATATAGGAGATAGAACCAGATCTTCCGAAAACTCTTTTGGCCCTGTTTTAGCGCCTGGGTGTGATCAAATTGAGTGGGGCCTGGCCAAAACTTGAATCCAACGCATGGGTTGGCTATAGATGGGATCGTATAAAAGTTATGAAAGCCTGGGCAGAGTTTCTTTCAAAAACAAACCTGATTCATAGGAGTTTGTTGAAAAATCGTGGAGGACTCTCTGCTGGTAGTTCACGCCTGGCTGCAACTTGGTCCAAGAAATCAACGTCAAAACTGAACTTCTCTTGGTGGATTTGATTATTGAAGGATCGTCCCCTGCTGCTGCCTCTTAGGGAAGCTTCAAATCAAATTAAACTTTGATATTTGATATTTAGTGCCTTGTATTCCATCTTCCAAGTTGAGAGCATAAATTCAGCAAAACAGAAGCCTGTAAACAAATTAGAAAAGATGAAAAAGAAAGAGAAGAAGAAGACCTTTAACCCAAGGGGAGGGAGTGGCCTCCACCCCAACCGTTAAACTAGGTTGACCCTAGACCCATTCCAGGGTTTTAATAGCTTTAACCTACAACACATAGCAAGGAGGAAGAAGAAGACAAGCCAAAGCGTGAGAAACTTTTAATCTTATTATCTAATTCAAAATTCTGGTCATGGGGTCTAAATAACCCTCCCACGGCTAGGGCTTAATACAATAATAGAAATCATACCAAAATAGCCCTAGTCCACTACTCTAGTGACTAAAATAACCATATAATACTAATAATAACTAAAATACCTTCAATAACTCCAACGGACTATAATACCCTCAATATTATGTGTCCCTCCTTACAAAAGACACCAATAACATAAAAGAAAATAAATAAAATAGCTGGGGACATAGCCCAATCATCATCTCGGTCATGATGTCCACATCAGTCCTCCTTAGGTTAACACAATTAGTATCAAGGGATTGCAACCCGGTATGAAAACCATTGGAATGAAATATTTTATCTTTTTGTGCAGAGGCTACAATCCTTCCTGATTGTAGAACCTCAGACTATGCTATCAATCCCCATGATATAAGGTTCCAATCCGACAGTTTTAACCTGAGGACAATCCTGGTTGTCATCCTTATATGGAGTCCTTCAAGACTCGTATTGAAACCTGGAAGACATAAAAGCTGTCATAGAATAATAGGATCTTCCCAATCTTTCCTAAAGGCCTTCTTGAAGTAGAATGCAACCCTCCAACTTGAGGTCATGGATTAGTTCATTGTCGGTGGGCCCTCAGGACCTCACTTATCTACTCTAAATATAGTTAGAGGTCTTGACATCTTTCAGCATACTCTTTAGAATGAAAATTTTTAACATCATGCTTAATCATTTCATGAAAAGTGAAACCATACGTTCTACAAATCATGCAATGAGAAACATTCACACATATTTCTTGCATGTGTTATTGTATGGGCATACACATCTGCCCATTAGAGTTTTGACCTAGTTTATTTTGTGACAAGCTCCACATGCTATCGATCTTCAATCATTATATTTCCAAGTTTGATACTTTTTTTTTTATAACTGTTAAAATTTCCAAGTTTGATTCAATTTACCAACCAACTCCATTCCATGTTCCCCATTCTGCATTTCAGATGAGTAATCGAAATGCTCACTGTATCCATACCAGGCTGTATATGCTAAAACTTTTCTTTGAGAACAATATTTTCTTCAGGCTGGCTGGGGTTAAGACTTTTCAAATCTTTGTGTTTCCCTTGAAACCAATAAATAACTCCTTTCATAGCAATTCAGGATAACTAACTCCATGTTTAGGCACATAAAGGCATGGTAGGGGTCAGGCGATCCTCAAAACAGATTTCAAGACGCAGCATTTTCCATTCTCCTTGTCTGTTCCACCTCAAACAAACTCCCAAGCAAAGACTGGGCATGTCCATGTTTTTATTTAACTTGCAAAAACTCCACCAGACATTCACATATCATAGGGATGACAATGTAATCCAATCAAGTAAGTCCTACTTACCATCCACCATTTATGAAATAGAGAGTGAGCAATATTCCATTTTCATAAATGAAAAAAAATCCAGCTATAAAAAAAAATTCCATTCCCATTATGAATGAATTTTTTACAGCAATAGGCATTTGAAACATGTCAGCGAAACAAGATTGCAGTGAAAATTGAAATAAAATAAAAAGTACAGATTTTGAATCCACCAGTCTCCCAAGTGACTGATAAGAAGCTTAATCCTTCCCTATTGCAATTTCATCCAATCGCTAATCACATCAGATTGCTCAACATTCATAATTATACTATTAAATATATAAACAAGAGCATGGAACGCCCTATCCATGTAGCACAAAAGGCACAAACTACTACTTCATGTCAATTCGAAAACAGGTATGTAAGGGGAACTAAGAGATTCCAAACCACAAAATCAGACTTGAGAGAGCAGATAAACCAAAAATAATAATAATATAGAAAAAAATTCATCCCAACAACCAACCATCACTCTTAGGAGAAGGAAACAATGAAAAAAAAAAAAAAAAAAAAGAGTGTGAGTTCATTACCTGATTGGATTGAGGGTAAGGTTGAGCAACCTGAGTAGGGTTAGGATAGGGATGGTGGTGAGAAGGAGGGAGAGGAGGCATGTGGGGGCGAGGAGGGGGAAGGTACTGGTTGTGGTGGGGATGCGCTGGATATGGCGGGACAGGATTATGGTGGGGATGCGTAGGATAAGCAGGAGGAATGTGCTGATGATCGGAATGAGAGAGCCACGGCGTTTGTTGGTGAGGAGGGAGAGGCGGGGAAGGCTGTGTCTGGTACTGAAACTGCCCAGAAAACCAAGGACCCTGAGACGGCGGAGGTCTTGACTGAGGATCGGCCATGGACGGTGGTGGGGGTGGCGTCCTCATGAACCTGTGAGACTGTTGAAGGGCGTCCATGTTTAATCTCCTCTTCTCTGGAACCGTGTTTGGGCTCTGAGATGATGGTAACGAATCGGGAGCGATGAGGGTGTCTTTTGGGTTGAAGGATAATTAGGAAACAACGCAATACAGAGGGAGAAGAAAGAGAGGTATCAGGCGGAACCCTTCTTCGATGTATATTTAGTAGAGCTTTGTCAAGGGCTGCTGCCTCATTAGAGAAAGAGCTTCTATTGCCACCACAGTTTTTTTTAAGTCCACCACACTTTAAAAAAAAAAATTGTTTATTTTTCCTTTTATACCCCTCCCCTAATCCCACCCTCCCACACCTCCGGCAACCATTCCGCGGTTGCAG
>JAOXJP010284402.1:0-19256 GCA_025762735.1 Platanus orientalis | reverse complement strand
GGAGAGAAATTGAAAAAAAATTTAAATCTTGATGAAAATAATGGAAATGATGAAAATGTTTAAAGATTATGATAAAGGTATAATAAAACGAGTTAAAAAAAGAAAAAAGAGAATCGAGAGTCAGAATTGAAGAAACTACTTTTTTCAGCTTCCAAAATTTCACTCCCAAACCAATTTTGGGAGTGGAATCCGGGAAGAGAATGGGAAGTTACAAAACGTCATTATCACCTATTTTGGAATCTTGGGAACAAAAGCAATGAGAATGCAATCTCGGGAGAGTTACCAAACGCAGCCTTAATCATTCCGGCGATTTCGCTTCCGACAGCTTGGAGAGAAAAAGAAAAAGAAGAAAGAAGCTTTTTGCTTTTCTTTACATAACCTAAGAAACTGACCATGGTTTATCCATGGTTAAACGCCGAAAAAACAAACCTGCGTTTTAATTGGAGTTAGACGACGTGTCGATTGTAGCTTTAGGCTCCAGTAAAGCTACAGGAAACCCACTTTGGTTTGCTTCACTAGCGACGGATACAGACTCAAAATCGCTAGACGCAAGTGTGCGGTGCGCATCCCTTCCGCCCGGCTATTGCCTCCCCCCCCCTCTCTCTGCTCGCTTGCTGTCGGATAAGCCCCAGAAGCAGCAAAAAAGAAAAGGAAGAATAATGGGTAGCTCAGTTCTCTCCCATGTCCTCAATCTCTCCAATTCTTCTCCTCGATTCTTCACTTCAATGTACTCTTTTCTTTATCCCCTCCATTTTTTTATTTTATTTAAATTCTTTCGTTTCTTTCTAGTTCTCATCTGTATGTGTGTGTGCCCAGTTCAAGTGGTCGAATTCAAAGAAGCTACTTGAAAAGATGGGGACGAACTCAGCCAAATCAGCTCCTAAGCGGATACGGTGCCAGCCTTCGATGCCACTGTAGTGTCTCCGTCTCCGAATCCAGAAGCTCGGAGACTTCTTCAAGCTCTGTGAAGTAAGTGTTCCACAACTTAAATTTTACTCCCTCTCTTGTTTCTTCATGATCGTTTAGGGTTAATTTTATCTCTTCTTTATTTCTTTAGGAATTGCTTGATGAAAGCATTGAAATGTACATTATACTGATCGAGTGTTTTGTCGATTTGCTGCTTACCTCATAGACTTGGTATTCTTAATCCCATTTCAATATATTCTTTTTTTTTTTTTTTGCCTTCTAATTGATGAACCCAAAAGTTTGTTTGAGCCTAATTGAAACAGTTTTTGTTACTTGTCAACTTTTGTGCCATATATTTAGATTTGTGTACATTATGTTAGTTGAGTGTTTTGTTGATTTTCTGCTTACTTCTTAGACATGGTATTCTTAATTCCATTTCAATATGTTCTTTTTAATTTTTTACTTCCTTCTAATTTGTTGAACCCAAAAGTTTATTTTGGAGCCTAATTGAAACAGTTTTTGTTGCTTTCAACTTTTGTGCCTTAAATTTAGATTTTTGTTTTTGGGTTGGGAGTATTTTCTTCACCATCCTCCTAGATATTTCTTGTTGAGTACAATTAAGTTGTGGGTTTGTCTGCTTTGCTGATACAGATGATTTAGTTTGGTATTCACTAATTTTCAGACATTTTTTTTTGTTGTCTTTTCCATTTTTGGTTTTAGATTCTAATGGACACCAACCTGTACTCAAAGACTACAATGGAACACCTTATTTTGCATTTGTAGTGTATTTTTTTGGGTGAAATGAGTGACATTTAAATGGAATTTGTACTTAGATATATGAATCTTTCACTTTGTTTGGGAACCACTAAATGTCTTATAATGTTTTTACATAAAAGCTTAATTTTGATGACAGAATGCATAATGCAGTATTGCTTTATGCATATGTTGATGGTAGCAAACAGGAATTGGATAAATATTGATTACACTTTTTTTTTTTTTGATGAATGGTAAATATTGATTACACCGGGATGTCATGCTGTAACTTCACTCGAGAATCAGTCTTAATGCACTACATATCATTCTTTTCTTCTTAAATGTACATTGCTTTTCATTTGAATCTTTAATTTACAGGAAAAGGGTTGTATCCGGAGTCCAGCCTACAGGATCTATACACCTTGGAAATTATCTTGGTGCCATTAAAAACTGGATTTTGCTTCAGGTTCTTCATTTTTCCATCTTCATTTCAATGACAAAGAGCCTTTTCAAAAACATTTCAAAATTACATCGTTTGTTCTGTAGTTTTAATGATAAAATTCTGTTTCTTCTCCTAGAAACATGTCTTGATGTTGACTTCAAATTTCTGTAAATTCTCTTCTTTCATATATGAGGAGGACCTTCAATCCTCTCCAGATTTCATACAAAATGAGTACATTTTTTTTCTTTCTTTCCATTTGACCCAAGTTATGTTTATACATGTTCTTGCTTTCTTTATCTATCGTAGAATGCATTGCTGAAACTTGAACATGATATACTTCATCCAATTAAGCAATCTCTATGGTTTTCTTAAGAGCATAACTTCTATCCTAAGCCAATTTTTGGATATATAGTAAATACCTAAGACAGAGCTATTGCACTACTATCTGGAGTTGCATCTTTTTTTGTTTTGTTTTTTGAATGGGTGTTTCTTTTAAGGATATTGAATATAAAGTGGAAGAACCCTTTATAGAGATCGAAAGATGCCGGAGTCTTAGCCTGAAGAAGAGAGTTGCTATGTCAAGGGGAAGATCTATGACTAGAAGGGGCCTCGAGCTAAAAAGGCTGTTATCATCTGTTAAATGTGAAGGATCTGGGTTGGAAGAAGGAAGGGGCAGATGTAGATTTAGAGAGCATGGTGGAGGAAGTGGATGTTGAACTAACCTTTTAGTTTCCAATGAACTTGTCAACCCTTTCTTGGAATGTTAAGAGGTTCAGGGGGTTGAGAGACGAGGTTGTGTGTTAAGGGTCTCATCTCCAGATGGAGGGTGCCTATGGTTATTATGCAAGAAACCCAAATGAATGATTTCAATCTTTTGGATGCTGTTGACTTATGGGGAAGAAGGGAACTGGGTCTTTGTGCATATGGACATGTTTCAAGGTGCTGATGGAATTCTAGTGGCCTGGAACAAAGATGCGATATAAGTCTCTTGCTCCCAAGTTGATCATTTTTCTGTTTCTATTAAGTGCTCAATGGTCCATGATTTTTTTTGAGTGGTCTCTCTCTGGAGTTTATGGTCCTAATTTTTTTTCTTAATAGATAAAGAAAGGAATTTATTAAGCTAACCAAAGAGAGAGCAATGCACGAGAAATACAAGATCCCTCCAATGGGCCACCCTAACAGATAACAAAGGCAAAGGAATCTCTTTCGAAGACCCAATCATGGAAACACAAATCAGAAAAAGAGGGAGAAACACAACTCTAATTAAAAAGAAGTGAAACAATCTTATCTAGGATAAGATGATCTGCTAAATGAGAGCCTTCAAAGATCCACCCATTTCTTTCCGACCATAAATTCCAACACACAACGAAAGGCAACCAATTCCACAACACCAACCCATGATGAGAAAGGCCAACCTCTTTAGATTGGCTCCATTCTGTCAGCAAGGCATCTACTGAGGCTGCCATAACCCAATTCTTTCTAAATTTGTCCATAAAAGATCCCCAAACCCAAAAAACTAGTTGACAATGAAGAAACAAGTGGTTGGCTGGCTTTTCATCCTGGAAGCACATGACACAGCGGTTCACCAATGGAATTGCTCTAGCTTGGAGCAGGTCATGGGTAGGAGGCTTTCCCAAAAAGAGGAACCATGTAAAGAAGGCCACCTTGGACGGCATCTTTGACTTTTGCAAGAAACTGGCTGGACAAGGGAACTCTACATTCGATCAGAGCTTGGAAGAATGAGAAGATTGAAAAGACCCACCCCACAAGGGTCGCCAGCCCACTCTCCTATCCTCTTCACGCCATCCACTTTAGCTCTTTCAAGAATATGCATCAACTCAGTCACGTCCCCTACCTCCCAATCATTTAGATGCCTTGTAAGGTGAAGCATCCAATTAATAGAGTTGCCTTTCTGATGATAATGCTGATGAACATTGCCTTCTTTCATACCGGCTAGACTATACAACCTCGGAAATTCAACCTTTAAAGAAGAAGCACTACACCAAATATCTTGTCAAAATAAGACTGATTCCCCTCTTCTGACCTTGACTGCCACATTATCCTATGAAGACTCATACACCTTGGAGATCCCTTTCCATATGTCAAAGCCATACACCCCTTGAGGGGTCTTGCTATCCCACCCCAAACTTTGGATACCGCACTTGGTAGCTATCACCTTACACCAAAAGCGGTTCTTCTCCAAACTGAACCTCCAAAGCCACTTACCCATAAGTGCCTTATTTATTTGCTTCACCGGCAATATTCCCGACCCCCCTTGAGACACTGGACGACAGACTTGATTCTACCCCGCCAAATGCAACTTTCTATCCCCTTCAAAAGAATCTCATAAAAAGTTACATTGAATCTGCTCTAATCTGTCAACCCTCCCTTTAGGGGAAGTAAAAAGCGATAGGAAATAGACTGGAAGATTAGATAATACACTCTTCAAAAGAGTGATTTTACTGCCTTTAGAAAGATACAATCCTTTCCATGAGGCCGACCTTTCTAATTTCTCAATCACCAGTTTCCACAACTCTTTAGATTTATATCTTGCCCCCAACGGGAGCCCCAAATAAGTTAAAGGAAAGCTGTCCACACGACACCCAAGGATTTCAGCCAACTCCCGAAGGTTTGGACAATTCCCACCCCAATGATTTTGCTTTTACCCAAATTAATCCTCAACCTCAATGCAGCTTCAAACAACAACAGAATGCTTCTCAAATTCTGCATATGATTGACCTCCGGGCTCATAAAGAGTAGCGTGTCATTAGCAAATTGGAGAATAAAGATTTTGGGACTAGTAGAACCCATCTGCTACACTTGCAACAAGCCTACCTTCTCAGCCTTCAAAATCATTCAACTAAGAACCTTAGTCACCAAGATAAACAAGCAGGGTGAAATAGGATTGCCTTACCTTAAACCTCTGCTGCTCTTAAAGAACCCCTCCAAAGATCCATTAATAATGATGGAAAAGTAGACAGTAGAGACACAAACCTTCAACCAATTCCATTTTCTGCCAAAGCGCATCCTTTCCAACATACTGTCCAAAATTTCCAATTGACATAAGACCCTGGATTTAATCCTTTTCATCATTGCATTCACATACTCTTCTATTAGGCCCTTGATGTGGGAAGAGCTTCGGGAAGTGCAGATTTATGGCCTGGGCCATGGTGTCTTGTAGGTGAATTAACATTGTTCAATTCCCATCAGAGAAGAAGGGTAGGGACAGGCTTAATCCATAATCATGTTCAATTTATTGATAACATGGGGCTGTGAGATCTTCCTTTATCTGGCCTCAAATTTATGTGATGTACTTGCAGAGAAATCCCAGACTGAGTAAGCTGGATGGATTTCTTCTTTCTTCGGATTGGGATTTGTTGTTTCCTTTCTTGAAAGGAGAATCTCTTTCAAGGTTTTCTTCTGATCATGTTTTGCTTTTATTAAATGGACCGGCTTCTGATCCTAGACCCTTTAAATTTGAAAATATGTGGTTAAGGCATCCGGGCTTTGTGGATGTGGTGAAAAGATTGGTGGTCGCAATTCCAAGTTTCTGGTAAACCGGGGCAGCAACTTTGACTGAAAGTTAAGCTCCTTAGAGAGAAACTTAGAAGATGGATTAAGGATGTGTTTGGATGCATTGATGAGAAGAAAAAAGATCTTATTGACGAATTGAGGTGGTGGGGTTCTTTGGAAGAGCAGCGTGGCATGAATAGGGAGGATTGTGGTATAGAGACATTGCTAAATAGGAGTTCAAAAGGCTGGTTGTTATGGAGGAGAATAAATGGAAGCAAAAGTCAAAAGTTCAATGGTTTAAGAGGGAGATAATAATACCAAATTCTTTCATAGAGTTGCCTCAGCTAAGGGGAATGTTTCTTCATTTCTCGGGTCCAAATTTTGGAGGGGTTATGGTGGAAGACAAAGGTGCTATCAAATTCCATGTGGTTGATTTTTTCAAAGACTTGAATACTGATCTGGGGATTCTGAAGCCTTTTCTTGATGGGTGGACTTCAAATGCCTCGATGATTCACAAAGAGATTGGCTTGAAAGACCAATTGATGAAGAGGAGGTGAAGAATATCATATGGAGTTTTGATAAAGACAAATCTCCGAGCCCTGATGACTTCTCCATGGCCTTTTTTTAAAGATTGTTGGAAGGTGGTCAAAGATGACATCATGAAAATGGTGGAAGATTTCTTTAATATGGGATTCCTTGACAAACGTAGCAACACTACCATCATTTTCTTAATCCCATCTTGAAGATCTTGGCAGACCGGCTTAAAGCGGTGTTGGACTCTTTGATTTCTTACAACCAAAGTGCTTTCATTGGTGGAAGACACAGCTTGGATGGGGTGTTGTTAAAAGTCAAGATTTTTACAAATTTTAATATATCAAAATTTTTTTAAAACTTGATGTTATAAAATCACCAACTTTGAATGTTTGGGTCATTTGTACCTTTCATCTAAATCTAATCAGAGAGAGAGAGAGAGAGAGAGAGAGAGAGAGAGAGAATGGGGCAGACAAATAAGAAAGCGCTCTGTTTTCTGATTCTTAAATTACAATATTAGAACTTTCTATCCTTGGTCAAAACTTCAATAATCATGTTGAGCTGTGCTTTCTGTTTCTTACATCACAGTGTTAGAAGTTTCTACCCAAGGTGGGAACTTCAATAATCATGTATTGGGGTTGATTAGTATTTTCAGAAATCATAATTTAGTCACCCAAAATCATGACTACTGAGTCCATCAAATATTCCAATTGGCCCTAATGTCTTAACATATACAGATTTATTCTGGGTCTCCTATAATTTTCCATCCAGTTTATGTCCCAATTTTTCCTCTTTTGAAAGGGAGAGTTTAATAAAATTTCATTTTGTTATTGATGAAAAAATAGTTACAGCTAATGGATTTGCAGTTATGGAAGACACCATAGTGAGCAGCAGTAATTTGTCAATCTTGCAAACCCAAAATCTTGGCTTTTATATTTTGATATGACATGATAATTTATGCTTATGTTCTATCCTTGCAGAATACATATGAGACATTCTTCTTCATTGTGGATCTACATGCGGTATGTTTAATTTTTTTTTGAGTAGTTGTATGCTATGAAATTTTGGTGGTACCGTTTGGTTCCAGTTTTTTTGTTGACATATGATTTTGTCCTGAATTTAAGCACATTCCTTTTGTTGTCCTTGTGCAAGCTATTCCTCAGCTTTGATGGCCTTTTTTTTCTTTTTTTTCTATTCTGCAAGACAGCTTATAATAGTTACTAAGTGGTTGCAGTTTATTTTGAACTTCTCTAAATTTTCAAGCTTGGTCATAGTATCAGTGTGAATCTACCATATGTTATTTCTTTAATCAGATTGAACGTTTGATTTCATAACCTGTAACATGCTGGTAAAATTGGATCTATCTTCTGATATTTGGCGAAGTATGCATCAATTGGGTTGACTTCCCTCTTGTGTTATGATGTGCACCAGAGGATGTTAACAGGTTCAACTAATATACAATATCATTGAGAGAAACTTAATGATCTAAACTTTTGGCTCAAGTCATTTAGCTGAAAGAATCAGTGACCTATTCACACTCCTGTGCTAGGGGTTCATTTCTTCTTAGAGGCACAAGTTGACATTTTCATGAGTTTTCACAATAGAAAAATGTGCTGTCATTTTCATCCTCCAAGCGTCATCTAAACTATGAGAATCTGGAAGAAGAAAGATGCTTTCATTATGAATTAAAGTGATTCTCACCATGTTTTAGTGCCTCCATTCTGCTATTCCCCCCCAACCCCCTCACAACGGTGAGAGGATTTACTGAGATAAAAAGGAAGAAAATACTGATAGAAGGGCCTAACAAAAAAGGAAAGGCCAAAAAAGTAAGAAACAAGGAGAAAAACCACAAAGTATTATTGATCCCTTGATACAAATCCACTATACGTCCCACTATTGGCTGTAGATTCAGTGAGATTATTCACTGAAGATTGCATTGGAGAGAACCAGATGTCCAAGTGAGAAGCTACTTTCAAACTCTTTCATTGATGATATAGAAAAGGTAGTGTAGGAAATGGACTGAATGAGTGGAAGAATCTCTAACCTTTCTAATTTTAATGATGTTATATTTAAAAGTTATAACAACTGCCACAAAACAAATCCAATTATAGAAATGGGAAATAGTGTCCCTATTACTCAATGTTTCAGCTGAACTGTCATGGACAAGTTTTTTGGTGCGTACATTGGCACGACGGTGTTGGGCATTGGTATGGTGGCATTTCTGTTATAGTGCGCAATGGCAAACTCATAAATATGCCTGTATGATTTTCTGGGGGTCTTGATGTTCCGTTCTGGCAACGAGTGAAAAGTTTTCTGTACACTTGAGGAGGGGTGAGTGCTTGGAAGCACTAAGCCCTTGGCATGGGCGGCATGACGGACTGTGTACCATGCGGCATGCTCCTAGCTTGCATGTGCTTAAAGTGCAAGGCATCCTTAACATGGGTTGGGGGCGGCTCTAGGTTTCCTATAGGGTTGCCTAAGGTTCCCTTGGGGGTTGGGTTTCTTCTAGGGACAGTGCTTTGGGCCTCAGTGTAAGTAGCACTATGCATTGGCTTTCAGCCAGAGGTTGCCTATGTGTGCACTACTAGTATGCCATATGTGACAGTGCTGACACATTGGTGGCCGAGTAGGTTATCCTGTGGCCCTCGTGCTCTAGTGTGCTTGTCCTGGTGCTTGGTATTAGCTTGGCCTTACACAGGAGGATTAGTTCAGTGGTCAAGAAAGATGGGGAGAGACATCTTGCATGGAGCGTCTTGGCTCCCTCTTAAGGTATCATGGGCGTTGGTGAGCTTAATGTTTCGGATGACAACTCGAGGATGTGATGTAGGCGTGCTGGGTTTTCAGTATTACATGTGGGGTGTCAAGAGCTTCGTAGTCATTTGAGATGTTCTTCGATGGCATGGTGTGCACATCAAGGTGGCTGACTAGTTGTGTGCTTTTCTTAGTACGGTTTGGAGCTGGTTAGAATGCAGACATGAGGGACCCTACGGGTGGGATGAGCGCTGTAGCGATTCAAGGAAGGAGTTTGTGGGCTGGTCAAATGGGGCTTGATGTTTCAGTGATCTTGTTGAGCAGTATCCTTGTTAGTGCATTATGAGGCATGCCAGTTGCTCAGAGAAGGGCTCAAATGGTGGTAAGGTTGACCTTGGTCAAGTGATCGTCAAAGCGCTGCACGGCTGTGACTGAAAAATTTGGCTGTTACAGAATGGTTGGTGTGAGACTTAAAGTATTGCGATCATGACACTTGAAGGCACACTCATAGATAAGAAAGAGCGACTAAGATATGCCAAAAAGAGAAAAGTGAAGAAAGAAAAACTCTATTAGATAACTATTGTCTAAAGTTGCTGTCAAATGATGTATCCAAGATTCCACACTTTTGCTTTTTATTGATAATTTCATACATTTCTTGGGAGTTGGAGCTGATTACTTTCATATGCAGATCTTTTCAGTAACTACATTGTTTCTTCCCAAAAACTTCTGCGCTTATCAGAAATGACAGCTAGACTTCTTGGAATTGTACTACAGTGTTAAAATTTCTGTATGGGGTCATGTTACTGCTTAGTGTATCTTTAAAGTGCTAAAAGGTCATGTAGTCAAAATATGATTATAATCATGTATTCGTATGGTCAGCAAGTAGCATGGTTGGCTGACTTGCAATATCTATTTCTAATGACAATATAACTCTTTATATTCTTGTTATCAAGAATGGAAACTTCTGCTTGATTTTGTTAACCAGTTGACAATTTCTCTTTCAATATTATTACATGGGCATTGGGGTTGAATGCTAGCCCTTGGAGACTTGCTAATGTTGTTGCTAATATTAAAGGTATTGGTATTGGTATAGGTTCCTCCAAAAGTAAGTACTAGTATGAGTTTCGGTATTTTGTGTAGGCACATGCTTAACAGTGGAAATGATGAGGCTGATTTTTTGGTGAAAAAAAAACATGGATAAGCAGCTTTGAACATTGGAAGTGATCATTACTTTTCAGATTTCTACTAAGATGAACTTTTCTATTTATCAAAAAAAGAAAAAGAAAAAGAAAAAGAAAAAGAAAATAAAGAACGAAATTTTTTGATGTGTTGAACTTCAAAATATGCTGCTTTTCTTTTAGTTTTTCTGAGGCTTTCATATTATAGTGAGGTATTTATAACAACTCTGGATTTTGTCATCCACAGATTACTCAAGAGCATGATGTAAAACAGCTATCTAAAGCCACAAAAAGTACAGCTGCCATTTATCTGGCATGTGGTGTGGATACCACCAAGGTCTAGGGGAAAGCTATCTCTTGTTTTCTGTTGTCTCACAGTTTGTAATTCTTATCATTATTTATATACCTCCGAATGACACTTGTTTGACTTTCACCGGCAGGCTTCAGTCTTTGTGCAGTCTCATGTTCGTGCTCATGTAGAACTGATGTGGCTACTGAGTTCTGTCACACCAATTGGCCGGCTAAACAGAATGATTCAATTTAAAGAGAAATCACGCAAGGCGGTGCGTTTATTGCTGTATGATGGCCCTACCACCATTATTTATTTATTTCCTAAATCTCCATTGATTTAACGTTTGGATTTTATACATGTATTGCTTAGTGACATTGGTTACTTATTGGGTTGACCCAGAGGACATTCCACTGTCCTTGTACATATGAATGTGGCACTCGTGCAAGTTGCTGAAAGTGATCATTCTATAGGTCCCATGTAAAAGTTCTATGCCAAAAGCATGTGTGTGTTCTGAACACCAGGGTTGCTGAAATTTACTGAATAAGAAATCAGAATACTGATGCTGATCTAATCATTGAAATCTACCATGAAAACCTACATAAGTAGAGGCCTTTGGTTAATATATTTCATTATGATGTAATGTTGTCCAATATTTATTGTCCTTGTCTCCCACTATTTTATTATGTATTTTTTTTTTTTTTGTATTTTCAATTCTCTAAACCTACATAAGTATGTGTTTATCTTTTCAATTTTTTTATGCATAGTGAAATGGCTCCTTGTGTCAGAATGCAATATGATTTCCTTTATCAGTTCAAATCATCATTGATCCTTTCAAAATATTTTGTAGGGGGATGAACATGTTGGGGTTGCACTTCTGACTTATCCTGTTTTGATGGCTTCCGATATTCTTTTATATCAGGTGGTCTCCTATTCTTTCCACCCTATTTTTTACAGGACTTGCATACAATCCATAGATTGGAATTGATCATTAAATCCTTGATACATGTTTTCTGAAAGAAGTAAAAAATGAGAAGACATTGATAGATTCTCTGTATCTTATGATTATGTCAATACCTGTGAGATCTTTTAGCTTACCAACTTCAACAATTTGAACTGTATTCTCTCTTAACTCTATTACTTGCTGATTGTCACTATGAAAATGCTTGATTTTTACTAGTTTGCTGCATGGAGCTGCAGTGTGATTTGGTCCCAGTTGGTGAGGATCAGAAACAACATCTGGAGTTAACACGTGAACTGGCTGAGCGAGTCAATTATATTTATGGAAGGAAGTGGAAGAAAATGGGGGGGTAAGCATAGAAATTCTTTCAGCTGGATTTGAACATTATCCAATTTTTCAAGTTCAATCATTTGTGGCTTTTTCTCTGCATTATGGATTTTTGATTGCCTTCATTATTCTGGTGACAGACGAGGTGGTG
Source organism: Platanus orientalis (assembly GCA_025762735.1). Lineage (NCBI taxonomy): Eukaryota > Viridiplantae > Streptophyta > Magnoliopsida > Proteales > Platanaceae > Platanus > Platanus orientalis. Next base: position 7,454 of record JAOXJP010284402.1, on the reverse strand, counting down.
CACTTTTTAAGGTGGATTTTTTCCTTGAAACCTGGTTTATAGCCTTCACTTGAGCTCATAAAATATCATGAAAATCAGAGTGACTCTTAATTGGTTCACTGTGTAGGTTCCTGAAACTCTTATTCCACCAGCAGGAGCCCGAGTGATGTCACTCACTGACGGTCTTTCCAAGGTATCAAGGTTTTCAATCTTTTCTCTAAATTACTAGATCAGAACATGTTTGTGTAATTGATGTAGGAAGGTTTAAGAAATCAGTTGCTTCACAAAAATTGTTAAGGACTCAAGGTAGTGGGAAATTCCTTCATGCCTACGACTTCTAACCAAAATCATTCCAACTTTTTTCTTGCCCTATAATTGTCTAACCACGAAAAGCATTGTGGAAGGCACCTAGCTAATGAGATTTCTTCTTCTTTCCATTAAACGCCCTATGCTATCATTTTGAATGTCCAAGAGCAAGTAAGATTCCTCCCTCTTCGTCTCCCTACTCTTTAATACGTAGTCAGCCTTCTTTCTCTAGTAGTAGGTGGAATTTAAAGGGTGCCATGGATTTTGGGGTCAACTTCATAGCTCCCAGGTGCTTGATGGATCTTCTTAAATGGTGGAATTTAAAGGCTTTCAATTGCTTTGGAAGGAAATTGTGGAAAGTCATGTCGGCTGCAATTTGTTGGACAATATGGAGGGAGAGGAACAACCGGGCGTTTAGGGGTTATTCAGAGCTGGCATATATTGCATATAGAATATCTAAGGATCTAATTATTTTCTGGGCTAAAAAGTGTTCAGGGTATGAGGGGCTGCCTAGTGGCTCTCTTCTTCAGGATTGGTCTATGTCTATTGGGGTGACCTAATGGTCAATCTTGGTGTCAGGGTTTTCAGCCAAGGGGGGCTTGGATGCTTGTTGTTGGAGGACCTCTCATCCCCTTTTTGTTTCTTTTCTTTATCTTTATCTTTTTCTTTGCCCCTCTGTTTTCCTCTCCTTTTTAGCAATAAAATTTTTTATTCATCAAAACAAAAAAAAAATCCTAACCCCCCACACCGTCTATAGTCCTCTGTTACCGGTGTCTTTTTCTGCACCTCTTCAATGTTTTGCTCTTCTTTATCAAATCTATTACCAAAAAGCTGCTTAAAAAGTTTTTCTAACTCTACCACTTTTTTTTTTAAGCTTCAATGTGGAAAAATACGCCCTAACCTTAACCATGCTGTTCCCTTGCTTTGTTCAGTCCCTGATTCAGGGGGCTTCACTGATTCAGGGGGCTTCACTAAAAGACTTGATCTCACCCATTACTCAAAGTCTGTCTCCCCCCCACCCCCTGCGACTACTTTCATTTCTGTAGTACCTTGGCTCTGCTCCTAGTCATTTTCCTGTCCCTCCTTTCTTCTTACCTTCCTACCCACAATTGGTTCTCTCCTTTCTGTGATTTTGTTTCCCCTCCCTTCTTCTCGTTTCCCCCTCTTCTTTCCTCTAACTAGCTTGACCTATCCTGTTGGCCATGTTGGATCAATGTTCAAAATGTTAGTGTTGGTGGAAATGCTAGTCAGGTCAAAATAAGACATACATCGGAAATGTCCGAAAGAAATATTGTGAAAATCACGAAAATTTAGGAAACATATTCTAATTTGACTGCATAAACATAAGAGAACAAATTTTACCAAAAAAAAAAAAGGGAACAAATAAATTCATTAGGAATGATAGCTTATTTTAATACATAATACACTTGTATTATAATATTCTTAGTTTATACACATGCATTCATTAGGATTTTGGTACATAATGTTTGACAAAAAAATTATTATCTAACTAGATAAACATAAGGGAACAAATAGATTGTCTTTCTTCTCTTCTCCTTCTTACTCTCCTTCCTCTTATTTTCCTTGAGCATGTCGACATTATGCAATAATACATTTGAAAAGAGAATACTCATTTTGATAAAAAAAATTGAATTTTAATGTAGTAAATGTTTGTGTTGATGTCGGTAATGTTTTGTGTCGGTCCTGGTCAACGATGACATATGTTGGGAGACATTTAATACATTTCCTAACATTTGAAACCATGTGGTGGACCAGGTTTCTAGCTTCTTCATTGGTAAAAAACCAATAGTACCCTTTATGAATACAAGAAATAACCCTTATACATATCTTTACACTTATACCATTACATTGATGCTACCCCACTACTTCAACTGTCACACCCTGAACCCATACTTGGATAATAACCCGTACGTGCCCCGGATTCGGACCATGGCATTAAGACAAAACACATCTTAGCCATAGTCATTTACACACTCTCTCTCTCTCTCTCTCTTCTTTAAAAAAAAAACTTTTTATACATTGTTACCATAATTAGTCTTTCATTCATTTACTTGCTCATTTCACTGTGGAGTTCATTCAATTCAAACCATGTCCATTGTAATCTTGCCATTTACTCATGCAACGGAATCATATACATTTCATAATAATTGCAGTAGAAAAGAAATATCTCATATAACTATATTTCTATATGTTTCCAATCCATGGTTCCATATGAGACTTGATAAGGTAAACAGTCTCCAACATAAACCATTGTCTCAAACTAACATATCTCAAAGTAAAGTTATTACAACCATCAGTACTTGAATGCAGTCCATGAAAGGACAAGTCTCCAATACAAATCTAGGCTAACTACAAAATAAGAACAATAAACTCTTAGGCTCGAACATGGCCCCAACATTCTTTCCTTCCTTTCATATCTCTTCATTCCTTGTCTGAAAAATGGTTATGGATGGATGAGTCTATGGCTCGTAAGGAGTAATGTAAAATATACATGAAACGGAAAAAAAAACAATGTACAATAATATGATAACAGTTTCATATGGATAATGCATGTATGGCCTTAAAGGAAATAGACGATGAGCAAAGCAATATAATATTATGGATGATTCAATTGTTCAATCTACAATGCATGCATGATTCTATTACGACACAGATGTCAATAGATCATAAGCCCATATGGAGGTTTTGATACAATTCCACAATACAATCAGTTTGGTCATCTATGTAACCAAGTAGGATTCAGATCTTTGACAATTCGGTTGGATATCAATTATGAATTATCCGAAGGATTAATCAATCACAAACGTACTTTGGCTGACCCAAAAGGGTATCAATCAATCAATGACAGTGGCAATTTTCCCGGTTGGGCTTCAATCAAAACAATGGCGGATGTTGAGTTACCTGAATGAGTGTTAACCAATATAATATTCATATAAATTTACCCGGATGGGTATAAATCGAGCAATGACAAAACACATAATTACTCGAATGGGTGTCAATCAATTAGTGGCAAATAAGATAATCACCATTGTAGAAGTTACCAATGGTGGGATACAAACATATTGATTTTCCTTAAGCGGAGGATAAAACTATCGCCTTGGTTATTCCCAAGCAGAGAGCAAAACCATCGTTTTGATTATCCCCATGCAGAGGGCAAACGCATTGATTATTCTTAAGCAGAGGGAAAACACATTGATAATCTCCAAGCAGAGGGAAAATACATTGATAATCCCCAAGCGGAGGGCAAAACCATCGCCTTTATTGTCTCCAAGCGGAGGGCAAACACATTGATAATCCCCAAGTAGATGGCAAAATCATCGCATTGATTGTCCCTGAGCAGAGGGAAGAACAAACTACATGTGAGTATTCAATCGAATCAATAGAACAATAGGGATTAATACCATCAATGAGACAATATGATCAATACAATACAATTAATAGGATCAATAGAATCAATGCTATTGGTAGAATTAGTATGATCGATAGATTCCATCGCATTGAGAATCCCCAAGCGGAGGACCAATAACAATTCATAGAATCGATTTGATCAATCTGAATTGATACAATCAATGAATTCAACACAGTTAAATGAGAGCAATAAGATCAACAACTTGATACAATCGATACGATCAATACAATTAATGAATTCAATACAATCAATGGAGTCAATACAAATCAGATTGACATCATTTCATCATAGAAGATGCAAGTCAAATCGATATAGATTTTGATGGTCAATTGGTAATGCATTTAGGAGTCAAATCTTTCTAATTTCTTCAAGATCTTCAGTCAGTAAGTTTGAGAATTCAATAGATGATTCAATTTGAAGTAATGCATTACTTCAAACTTCAGAAATAGAGTTCAAATCAATGATAGCTTTAAACAATTCATAATTCAACTTGAAGGCTACAAATAGATTGACTACAAGCTTACAAATCTCAGAGAATTTACATGAATCCATAAGAGTTGATCATGGATTATTCAATCATAATAGAAGAATCAATAAATATAAGATCAATAGAATTCAAATTCACTTGTCTACATGGAATCCCATGAGGGAAAATCAGAACATTTCAATAAAAAATCAATTACAATGGTAGTCATAATTTTCACATATCTTAAGGTTAGAGTGCCATAGATTAGAGATCAACAGTCTCAATAAGATTTCCATCAATAATCAAACGAGAAATGATGTAATCAATGTGAATCAATACGGTTTTTTCATTAAAATCACAGAAATATGGAATGCATATTCTACATCACTACTTACAATTAGTCAAAGATCAAAGAAAGATGGTTGTATATCCCACATTACTACTTACAATCAAAATTCTGTAGTAGATCTAGCTCTTCACTTGCCAATTTACTCTTTCCTTGAAATTTCCTCCACCAACTTCCTCTAGAACCTCATTTTCTATAGATCCATGGTGGTTATTATTGCAAATCAGTGAAATATTATAGATCTAATGCAAAATAGAAAAAAATCTTAGATCTAAGCCAATTCTCCTAATGTGGCAAGTTCCTATGGCTTACCTCTCCCAATTTGGAGCTTTCTTCCACTTTTTCCCCAATTCTTCTGTTCTTTCCTTTCTTTATCTACTTCTTATTTCATTTAGTTTAAATGGGGTAAACTTAGAATTATAATTCGTCACATAGGAGTTTGTGTATGAGTGAGAGGTCAAATTCCAAGATTACCTTTTATAATTCTCGCAATTTTTGAAGTATAAACTAACATGATTGATCATGGGGTTTCTATGACTGATCATAAACCTATGATCGATCATGATGAGGACATCGGAGCAAGGTGGGACCCACACTTGGCCTTGGTGGGGTCCACACATGAAAAGATACAAGGAGGAGCATGGAAGATGCAATGAAGCAATTTTATGGAGGATTTGATAGAGTTTTAGGAGTTTTTATATACTTTTTTTTTCAGTTTATAGATGATTTTTAGTAATTATTAGAGTTAGGACGTAATCGGTATTTTAGTTTTTTATATAGGTCTTAATAGGCATTGTGTTTTGGAAGCCAAATTATGTCTTGGTCGACTACTACAAGAGGGGGGAACGATGTAGAGTCTTTTATTATTCGTTGCTTTCGATTTTTCATGGTATCAAATGTCTTATATGTCTCCGGACATATGTCTATGTCTACCAGGACTAGCACGACATATTCCTGTACCAACACGGAACATTATGTACATTATAAAAATTCACTTTTCGGTCGACATGATGACCGAATATTCCCCTTTCACAGTGTATTATTGCCTAATGTCGACATTGTGTTGTTATAATAAAAAATTACTTGAAAAACGATAAATTCTAAAGAAAGTAAAAGGAATGAGAGGAAGAAGAAGAGAAGAAAGAAGAAAAGGTATCAGGGTCTAAGTTGATACCAGAGTTGGTTTATGAGTTATGATCTTAGGTGAAGTAGAGGACTGTCTCTTTCACATGTCTCTTATTAGTATTTATACCCTTTTACATATGTCATACCAGATACCATATACCATATACCATATACCATACTTATACAGTACAAATACAAAAGAACCCCTAACAAGTATGTAAGTGCAAGAAAACCCACTACACTATTTATGTTTCTCTAACAACCTGAAGCTTGGATTAGGATTTTTGTGGGCGAAACTACATCTCCTCAATAATTAAGGAGCTTGAACCTGAATCTTTAATCTAACATCAACTTTTTTGGGAGTTGGAAGTGGTTTTAATGGGTTTTGACTTTTGAGGACCCACAACTTGAAACATAAGCTTTAGTCGACAGGAAAAAATGCATTTTATATGTTGCAGTTGTAACACTTTGGTGTCCAAGTGACTGAAGTTTTAAGATTTGAATGGAAATTTTGGCTGAAATTTGATATTTTTTAAACTACAGTTACATTTTGTTTTGGTGGTCACAAATTTGACATATTTTAGCTGAAATGGATGAAATAGGTCAACTTTTAAACTGTGCTTGTATTGTTTAGATTTTTAACAACTCTATTGAAATTTGTAGCATCTCAATTGGTAAATCTTGACATTACTGAAACAAATTGATATTTTGATGGGAAATTTGTATTAATGGAATTATGGCTGTGTTTGCATTTATATTATCATATGGAAAAAAACCTTGTTGCTTTGGCTGACATTTACTGTCATGTGTTGATTTCTAAAACCATGCTTGAACACTTACGGACTGTTTTCCTTTGAGGCATATTTGTAGATGTCCAAGTCTGCACCTTCTGATCAGTCCCGAATCAATCTTCTTGACCCAAAAGATGTGAGTAGGCACTCTTTCTTGCATTTGCATGCATGCATCATTGGATAATCTCCACATGTAGTAGGATGATGTCTATCTCATCTAAAGGATTACACTCTTGGTTTCAGTCTGTTATGTGGCAAGTGTGTGTGTGACATAAGTTATAGGATGATGTGACGTTGTCTCGTCTCAAGGATTAAGACTCTTGGTTTCAGTGTGTTATGTGGCAATACCAAAACCAACATGTATCAATTGCTGATTTGCAGGCAGCTTGGTCAAGTTGCTTGAATATTTATCCTATATGTTGATGTGACTTGGCTGAGCACTTGCGTTATGCACTTGTATTGGTGCCCTTAGATTTTAGGAAAGTTGATTCAGATGCAGGCCAAAAATGTAGAACATTGTCTACTCTAGTTGAACATACTGAGAAACTTCATTTCTTTCTAAAATTGTTTGCTTTTGGAGCGAGAATACAAATACACTGAAGTGTTTTGAATGAGATAAGCTACACTTGGTTCTGCTGATTATAAAAATAAAATAAAATGCGTCTTAAGTGTCAAATAGTGAAAAATAAAGCAGAGGCAAGAGGCACAAAACATGGTCAGCAGGTCTGAATGGTGAGGGAAATGATAATACTTGTTCTAGTGCTGTTTGTGATGGGGTGTTTTAACTCCTTTTGCCTCTCAATGCATAGGTAGTCGAGTCGTTGCTGATTAATTGAAATTTTATTTTGTCACCATTGCTAGAAGTGTATGTCCACTAAAATTGAAGGGAAAATTCTATAAGACAGCTATAAGACCAGCCATGCTTTATGGAGCGGAATGTTGGGCAGCCAACAAACAACAAGTACATAAAATGAGTGTGGCTGAAATGAGGATGCTGAGATGGATGAGTGG
>JAOXJP010284383.1:0-19258 GCA_025762735.1 Platanus orientalis | reverse complement strand
GAGAGAGAGAGATCAAACCTTGCTCTTGTTTGCATATTTGAATTAGATATTCATGAACTTTAGTCAATTTGTGAGAGCATTCTATGATTTCTTGGATCTCCCCAGTCGAAGATGGGTACCTACGACGAAATAACACTTTTGCAAATCAAAATCTGATTCTGATAAGGAAAACACTGAAAATCTGCTATTGAAGTTTGTGGAGGATTAGAAGCATACCAGTGTCACAAGATGGAAGTTAATCTAGTTTTGAATCATTAAAAATGAATTCTAAACCTTTTCTTTTATCAACCCTTATTACATTCATCCATGTAAGTGTGATAGAAGGAAATATCTTAGGCCTTGTCTGACTGCCTTGAATAGAATAGAAAAGGATTGACAAGAAGAAAAAAACTTAAACAAGAAAACAAAAGAAATTTTTTATCCTTTTTCTATAGCTGTTTGGCTGCTAGGAAAAGAAAAAGAAAAGCTTTTGTTACAATTTTCACGTGAAAGGGAGGATTTTCCTGCAAGAGTTGTAGGTAAATAAAATGCTGACTGACAAAAAAAATTAGATAATGCATGAATGAGAAAATTTTGAAAACCAGGATTTCTCATTATCGACGACCAGACAGTTTGAAAATTATTTTCTTGAGAAAATTTCACCAAGAATCACAAGAAAATAATCCTTTCATGGCAAACCGACAGGGCCTTAGTTAGTGTTTATGTGTAAACTATTAAACTTAAATAAACAATGAGAAGTAAATTAAGCTGGACTTACTCAGCATCCATTTTCAAGAAATTCAAGCTGTAAGAGAGGCAGCTATAAACACTTTTGATTATCCAGTAAACATCAAACTGAAGATGCATTGTGGTCGAAACATCGATCTGAGTTTCGTTCTTCTTGGTCAATTCTTTAAGCTTAATCATGTGATCGGCCACAGCCAACATTACGTTTACCAGATTCTTGAGAGAATTGAAACGCGAAATTATGGATTCCGTTTTTTGAACCAAAGAAGGATGTAGTAATTTGCACACCAATTCGGCCAGAGGGTTCCCATTGACTGGTTTTGCATTTGTCCAGAACATGCCATAGGTCATGGCAAATGCAGCCAAAACCAACACCACTTTATCCTCCCATGAGTACTCACGTAGCAAATCAAGCAAGGATAATGGATCTTCTTTCTCATCTTTCCCGCAAGCGGTGTTGCAAATGATCTGCTAATTGGTAATTAATGAACATCTATAGTTAAACAAGTTGCAGTATTGAAGGCTCCAAGCACGAGTGTTCAATCATATTAGGCCCTGTCTAGTTGCCATGAAAAGCTGGTTTTCTGATTCTTTTCTTTTCTATCCTTTTCTATTCAATTCAAGGAACCAAACAGGACCTTAAAAATAAATTAGACTAGCCTAATCGAGATTTTAGAGGATGCATGAGTTAAGAATTCTGTGATACCTTCAAGGAAAGTTTGTGGATGGTAGCGCGAATGTTGTTATCCTTATTATCAAATTTATCATCTGTGTCGTCGGGCATCCTAATCGACTCTGGAGGAGAGCTGCTTTCTTGGGAAACCTGTATAAAACCCATTGTTACATCTAAATGAGGAAAAAATGGAGAAAAAACTGAAAGAAAGCAAAATACAGGAAGAACACTAGATATACCATCTCGCAAGTGAAGTGTGCATGGTGGAAAATACTCTTTATGACACCCATCATTGGTTGGAACTTGAAACCTAGGAGCACAGTAGTATGCTTCGATTGGATCTTTTGGATGAAGATTATATCCTCATGGGAGACGAAAGAAGTAAGAACAGGCTTGCCCAAACTGGCAGGCCTTTCGTTCTCTGTCGTGGTCGCAGCCATCAGAAATTTGAAATACTTAACAAATCACTCTTTCTTATCACTCCCTGACTATAGCTAGCTTGCTTTGGTGCCTTAGTATTATAAGGGATGGCTTTATATAGAGCGCTCAGCGGAGACAAGACGGTCACATCAGATTTTTTTTTTTTTTCTTTTCTTTATGAGATTCTGTTGTGTCCAGGAAGCCACGTCCGCCCCCATTGCAGGGATGTGGGCCCCATACACTTTTTGCATGGGAACCATAGGCCGTGAGGGGACGGACGTGTCTTCCTGTAGACAGAATTTTCTCGCCTCTTAGATTAGCTAGTGCTTTTACGTATGGAAGTAGTCATGATTGACCTCATTAAAAATGTTAACGCTTTCAGGGTGTTGGGATATTCTACTGCAGGTTAAAATCTGGCAACCTCTTGGACAATTTCAATGCCAAAAGTACCTAGAAAATCATATTTTGAGTAGGTAATTTTCACTTTAATGGGATATTTTGAATAGACTTGTCTCATTTTTACCGACTTAGTTATGCTACTCAGCGACTGCAAAGGATCCCCGGCAATGAAAAAACCTTGTCAGTAACTGACAGTGGTGATTAGTGCGGGCTGATATCCTCTACGCCACCCCCTTGTGAGCGATTAAAGGGTCACACAAGGGGGGAATCAATTTTCTTTTTGGAGGTGATGTGACATCTCAAAAACTGAGTTGATCCCCCTTTGTGGTTATTGAGTGGCTCACAAAAGGGGTGGCATAGAGGGGAGCATATCCTCTGTGCCGCCCCCCTCTATGATGCTAGGGAACTGAGACAGAAGGGGGGAGGGGAATCAATTCACTTTTGGGGGGTGAAGTGACAACTCTAAAACTGAATTGATTCTCGGCTCTGCCTTAGCCCTCGTGTGTTACAGAGGGAGAAGTCGTAGAGGATATCAGGCAGGCGTAGAGGATTTTAGGCTACCACATCAGCATAGGGTTTGAATTTTAAATTCTTTTTGCTAACGTGGCATTAACTGAACACCACCATAAATTGCCATTGGTTTTTTTTTTACAGTTTGATATCCTCTGCGACACCCCCCCTCTGCGATGCACGAGAGCCAAGGCAGAGGGTGGGGGAATCAATTCACTTTTGGAGTTGTCACTTCACCCCCAAAAAGTGAATTGATTTCCCCCCTCTGTCTCAGCTCCCGAGCATCGCAGAGGGGGGCCTGTGAAGAGGATATTGCCCCCCCTCCGCTCTAAAGCATTTTTGTGGGCCCAATATATCCAAAATCAATAGCACCGTGACACACATTCATCACTAGCAGCTATCACATCTCTATCGAAGGATCTTTGCTTTTTCCCTTCCACGCCACACAAATGTAAATGCCCGGATTGGATCCTATTTTGCCTCCCTTCACACTTTTGGGGGTGCTTTTCATTTTTCGGCGTTCACCCATTGGCCCATGTGTACAAGTTGTACATGGATTTTGTGTGTACAGAAGCGGACCAAAACAAGACCACCAATTAAAAAGGATGCCTTCTAACATAATCAGCATGATCCCCTCTTTTCTTTATCTGACGTGTCAGCAGCTCCTTTTTCTTTTTAATTAATTTAAAAAATAAAAAAGCTTTCAAATAAGTGGATTCATGTCCTCTGAGCCAAGGAAAAAGTGTACTGCCATGAGCCAAGACACAATGGGGGTGAGGCCCATACACTCTGTGCAAGCCCCACCACCCCCTTTGTGTCTCGGCTTACGGGGGGGTGCACTTTTTCCTAGGGAATGTGAGTCCCAATAAGTTGAAGCAAAGTCCAAAAAAAAAACCTGTCATGTGCCATGCCAGCTGTGTCCTGATCACGAGACTGGCGTGGAGTCACGTGCGTCAGTACAAACTTAAAAAAATAATCTACATTTCGACAGTCCAGTGGTCGGTGACTTCAAGATGAGCCAACAAGTGTGGTTTTTTTTTTTTTTTTTTAACTGCTGACTGACGAAACAACGTGAAAATCGAACTATGATTAGCTTTCCATCGGAATTGATAACCTACCATAGTTAGCGAAATACAAAGGCCGTTAGAATGGTCGTTAGTCGTTAGTTGTTGCGCAATAAAGAATCAAGAATCAAAAATAAAATAAAATAGTTTAAGGGCACGGAGCACGCGGATAATTAAATTGATTGCAATTAATCATTGAGGGATGATGATGTGATGAATCATGATTGCGTAATTCTATTTCATTAGCAAATCGCTTTGGAGACCAGCTGAAGCAATTTGATGATTTTATAATATTGTTTATGATGGCTACCGCCCATCACTACTGGGCTTCTATCCAAAAACGTGTTTTCTGCGGGAGTTGTCCCTCTCTTCTACTCTTCGTTAAACTATGGTAATAACATGCTGTGCACAATCCTAATGTGACACGTGGTATAAAATTAAAACATCCGTCACCCCTTTTTTTCCCGATGAATAACTGATTTTTATTATCCAAACATTCCCTTGTTGATCTTCACATGTTTGTTAATGGGTCTCCTCTGACAAGGGCCTTAGCCAGATTAGGTTTTGCCCTTCTCAAATGCTCTGATAATTTTGGTGGTGAGGACATGGAGGATCATGACCAGTAGCACCATGAAAGATCTTGGGGCAATGGTTTGCACCGGACGGGCTTGTGCAGCATGTCATTCGGGTTGACAAGTTTTAATTAATCCTGAACCTACCGGTTTATTAAATTGCGTTATGAGGTCAACCTGGACCCGGAAACCAGCAAATGTTACACAATAATGACATTGCCATGAGAGACATGTTCAAGTTATTGTTCCCTTGAGGATATTGCTCGATTTTCTCTATATAATGGGTCTTCTTGATCTAAAGATCTATGCTCACTGATATAGGTAGTGGCCATATCGGTTTAATTAATATAATTGAGAGAAGGATAGTTGGAGTAAGTTTAAAGAGATCATTAAAAGGGAAGGTGGGGTGACTGGTTTACCTTATGTTGTTTGTTTAAATAATGTACTATAGTACATATGTACAATTGATAATGACAAAGAAGAACATGAAAAATGTGCAACAAATCAATGATAAAATGTCATCCACCCAACGAGTTTCTCGTGTTTTTATTGTTGTGAGGCTTCTAGAATCTAGATTTAACTGGCCGATCCCAACCGACAAATCGTGCTAACCACAAAGCTAGATCTTTGGTTGCCAAACAAAGCCTTATGCCTTCCTCTTATCCAATATCTTCAATTGGTTCAAAGAAATTCATGATGATAATAAGAATCTTTTTTTTTTAAATAAAAGAAACCTCTCTAGGCTGTTTTTAGTTTGGGGAATTGGGATTCCAATCTCAGTTTTGCCATTTTCGGATGTAAGTGTAGGGGTGGAATGAAAATTCCAAGGCATGTCCATGAATAGGATTTAGGCATACGGTTTATTTTTTCGCAATCACTAGCTTGGAAATTCAACCTTTTCCCCTAATCTTAGGACTTCAAATTGAGAAATGTTTGAGTTCAGGAATTGGTTTACTCAATTTCAGTTCCAATTCCTTGAAAAATACACAGACCACCATCTCCTTCATTTTCTAATATATTGAATTGCTTCCACCAAACAAAAGGAGATTGGTATTTTAATTTAATTAAATGGCTACTTTGCCTTCAACAACAGATCATCTCCAACTCAATACACAGTGGTTATCCCTATGGGCTCAACTAAGTGAAATGAAAAAGTATTTGTTTTAGTAAATACACTTCGGTTTTAAAACTACAAATTAAAATCAATTTCAAAATTAAGTAACAATAAATCTACCTAATATTTCTACGTCCTGTCCTGTCCTGTCCTTTTCCAGTCACATGAAAGGATGACATGGCAAATATAGACCATCTGTCAAATATGAGGTCATCCGGATCACACAATATCCTCTGCGATGCCCCCTTGTGCAATGCCCCATGAGGCAAGACACAAGGGGGTGGGACCCATTCACTTTTGGAGTGATGGCTTTTGGGATGTCCCATCACCCCCAAAAGTGAATGGGTCCCATCCCCTTGTATCTTGTCTCATGGGACGTCGCACATGGGGGGGTCACAAAGGATATCAACCTATCTGGAATTCTGGATTGGCCACATGTACATCCTGCGGGATGAAATCGTATGCGCCACGCCCCCTGATGGGACACTTGGGAGGCAGAATCAATTCACTTTTTGGAGATTTTTTATTCCCCCTCCTGAGTGTCCCATCCGGGGGGGTGTGGGGGGGTGTCGCACTTGATATCAGACCTGTCAATGCCCATGTCAACCCTGCTGCCTACTATGTATGCCATGTTTCACTCTAAGTAACAATAACTGAGTTATCTATATATAATAGGAGTTGACACAAATTGGCCTTCTTTCAATTCATTTGGGACAATTTTTGACAACTATGTTAATGGGTTCTTGAATCCAAGAATCAAAAACAAAGACGGTGATAGAGACTGTAAAAGTAAACGTTCTTTGACGTAACCAAATTTATCAAAATGGAAGCTAGAAAATGTTCTGTGATGAGAAAGTTTCTATACTGTTTATAGTGAATTATAAGCTGACACACATGTTGTGTTGGGGGTTCAAAAAAGTGTTCAGGTGTAAAAGAAAGAGAATTCAAATTCAAAAACACTCACTTCTCAATCAATGGCATGCCTACGTAGTCCTGTGTTAACACAGACAATCATTCTCCTATCAATATAATGTATTTCAACCAAACTTACAAATAAAACTGACTTGCTTTACTTTGGCTAAAAGCGAGTAGAGCATCAACTTAGACTCATCAAAAGACAATATATAAACAACTAATTGCTAAGTGCAAGACTCTATACACTTAAGCATGGAACAAAACCAAGACAATACGCACTTAACCAGATATATTTGAAAGCATGTTGTGTCAAAACAGTATAGCAAAACGAAATACGGATCAGATTCAAATATGTAATGTACAGAAACAATTCGAGAAAATAGAAACGATAAAGAACAATCACACAAGAGACAATATTTAACATGGTTCAATAAACCTACTTACATCTACGAGCGAAGACGATCAATAACTTAACTGATTTGGAGAATAAAGAATAGTACAAAACGTACAACGGAAACTCACAATACCAAATACATTCTTGCCTCTCACCAAAATCTCTCTTCCCCATAGCCGTAATCTCCTACAAGTTTTTCGCAGCCCTAAAACCCATAAAAGCTACCTTATATAGATGACACATATGCACCTAACAAACCCTAATATATTAAGGCTTAAGAATCTACCAAAAACAAAACTTCCAAATTAAAAAAAATTCATTGGCTTTTACGATTTACACAACCATGTTAATTCAAAACACTTCTAACAAATCTCCACCTTGGTTTGAATTCCACTAAACCAAAACTAAACGAAACTCTTTGATCATCTTCTCCACCAAAAGTAACACTTCCGTGTTGCTTTTTATGAGAACAACGCTCACAAAACCCAAACTTCTCATCATAGAGAAAACCACCCTACTTGTTCAAATCTGTTAAACCTCTTACACAAATGTGATCCATTAGCCTATGTTACAACTGTGTATAGAGTATATTTGAATATGGTGCAAAAGACAAAACTACTCCATCTTGAATGGTGTTCCCAAGCAGCTAAAATCATTATTTCCATTGAACCTCAAACCTTATAGCTGTCATCACAAAATCCCCAAAATAATCATCAATTCGTAACTTTAACCTTCAGCTCTGATACCAATTTATTGTGCCAAAACAGCACAGCGGAACAAAACACAGATCGGATTCAAGTATGCAATGCACGGAAACAAAACAAGAAAATAGAAACAGTAAAGAACAATCACACAAGAGACAATATTTAACGTGGTTCGGCAAACCTGCCTACATCCACGGGCGAAGATGATCAATAACTTCACTAATATGGAGAATAAAGAATAGTATAAAACATGCAACAGGAACTCCCAATACCAAATATGTTCTTGCCTCTCACTAAAGTCTCTCTTCCCCACAGTCACAATCTTCCGCAAGTCTTTAGCTACCTTATATAGGTGACACACATGCACCTAGCAAACCCTAATACGTTAAGGCTTAAGAGTCCACAAAAAACAAAACTTCCAAATCAAAGAAATTCATTGGCTTTTACGGTTTACACAATTGTGTCAATTCAAAATGCTTCTAACAAATCTCCACCTTGGTTCGAATTCCACCAAATCAAACTGAAACTAACCTCCTTGATCATCTTCTCCACCAAACCCCAAAGGGCACGCAATCAATTCTCTTTCAAAACTGTTCCACTTTGAACGGTGTTCTCGAACAGCCAAAACCATTCTTTCCCTTGACCCTCAAACTTTGTAACCGTCATCGCAAAATCCTCAATACAAAAAATAACCCTCAATCCGTAGCTTTAACCTTCAGCTCTGATACCAGTTTGTTGTACCAGAACAACACAACGGAATGAAATACAGATTGGATTCAAGTATGCAATACACATAAACAATACAAGAAAATAGAAACGGCAAACAACAATCACACAAGAGACAATATTTAACGTGGTTCGGCAAACCTACCTACATCCATGAACGAAGACGATCAATAACTTCACTAATAAGGAGAATAAAGAAGAATACAAAACGTACAACAAGAACTCCTAATACCAAATACATTCTAGCCTCTCACCAAAGTCTCTCTTCCCCGTAGCCGTAATTTTTCGCAAGCCTTCTGCAACCCTAAAATCCATAAAAACTACCTTATATAAGTGACACACATGCACCTAACAAATCCTAATACGTTAAGGCTTAAGAGTCCATAAAAAACAAAAGTTTCAAAGTAAAGAGATTCTTTGGTTTTTATGGTTTATACAACCATGTTAATTCAAAACACTTCTAACAAATCTTTACCTTGGTTTGAATTCCACCAAACCAAAACTGAACGAAGCTCCTTAATTATTAAAGAAGAGTATAATATACACAAACGAAAAATTCTCAAAGCCTAAGGAAAACCTTAAGAAGAACTCACCAAAGCCAAATATGCTATTACCTCTCACCAAAGTCTCTCTTTTTCACAGCCACAATCTTCCACAAGTCTTCTGCAACCTTGTAACCCATAAAAGCTACTTTATATAGGTGACACACACGTATCTAACAAACTCTAATACGTCAAGGCTTAAGAGTCCACAAAAAACAAAACCTCCAAATTAAAGAAATTTCTTAACTTTTATGGTTTACACAATCATGTCAATTCAAAACACTTCTAACATATGCAAAGAAAAATTTCATAGACAGAAATTAATTTTGTTTTAATCAAGTCATCAAAGATTCTCAATGACTTGGGGTCATGATGGACGAATTCAATGCTCTTTGGCTTAAGAAATGCACCTAATTGTTTTGACTTACTACTCCCTCTTTTGTCAAATATACTTGGATACAAATGAGTTTCTTATAGTCAAACAAAAGGTTGATGGTTCTTTTGAGCAATGCATTGCTCATCTCATGTGCTTCAATAAATCCTAACGAGCTTCGCTTTGATAAGACATTCAAACGTATGGTAAAACCATATATTTTCTATTTTTGACATCTTATGCTAGTTAGATGTAAAAAAATGTTTTTCTTCTAACTATTTATCAAAAGATACTATATATAATACGTCTTGATTTATTGATTCTCCTAACGGTCTTGGATCTTACCCAGCCTGATATGACCTGTTAGCACCTATCTGGCCTAACAGGTCAACACATCACCAAATAGGGACAGCTAGGATCCTTGCTGACCTTTTTTTGGTGACGTGTCAATTTGTTGGACCAGACAAGTCCAAACAGGACCTAAGGAGGCTGGATAGGATCCAAGCATTTCTCTTATCACGTCATACATTTCTAAAAACATCCAATTGCAAAGATTCTGTGTTGGATAAGAAAAGCATCCCACTCACAAGTTTATTGGACAGCTATACAAGTGAAGTGTTTTATCTTTGCTTTTTGGTAAAAGGTATTTAATTAAAGAAAATTTGTAGAAAGCTTAAAAAGGAAGTCAATTTATATCTACTCTCAAATGTATCTACAGCCACTAGAATACTCATGCGCATAGCTGTTATCAATGCCCCAACGAGCTTCCTCTGTAGAAGGAACATAGGGGTTGAATCTTCCTCACACCATTTTGTAGGTGTACGATGTTAACTGTCACTTTAGTCACGTTTCTAAGAAACACCTGTCTACAGGCAGATTTTTTATGTGATCTCTCTTGGATTCATATCTTCTAGTCCACAATCTTGTGCTTTACTGTAGTCCAAAACACCTCTTGGATTTATATCCTCTGATCCACAATCTTGTTGCTCCATGGTAATCCAAAACACAAGAGGTGGAATGCACGTATTTTTAGAAAAAACCAACTTGGTCTCACCTCTTTGTGTTTTGGAGTACCAGTAGAGCACCAAGATTGTGGACCAGAGGATACGATTCCTATTGTTAAAGTTTAGATATCCTCTCTAGCCCTGCGGATTAGGTAGGACAACTTAGAGAGTAGCTAAAGTTGGAATGACATCAGTTCCGAAACATAAGTGCCAAAAGGTGAAAAACATCCCCCAAAAAAGTGTATATCACTTTTTGGAGTGATGTGTCAACCCTGATGTCATTCCAAGTTTAGCCACTCTCCATTCTACTCTTATTCAGAAGATTTCAATGTTTGACATGTGGCAAGAAAAACAAAATTAAAAATGTACAGTTCAGTGTGTTGCTTTTTTTAATACTTGTTGATCACTGAAATCTTCTAAACTTTAAAAACCTGGAAATGGTAATTGCTCGACAAAATGATGCATGTATCAAAGAGCAGCTTTTAAATGTGAGTCTGGATCCGTTAAAATTTTTTGCTAAAAAACGAATCTCAAATGACACATTATACTTTTGATAAACATTTAAATTTTCCTAACTACCCACTAAACAGGATGATTAATGTCTTTCTTTTATCCTGATTAATGGATATTATGTGTCATGTTAGGATTAGTTTTTTAGCATTTTTGCTGAAAAACAAATTTCAACATGTCCCGACTTGTTAAACGCGTGGTATAAAACATCTTTCAAGTCCCAGCCTTGTCTCTACTGGCAAACACGGACAGTTGTCACAACCCCACCTGCATCCCGCACGTCAATACATTACAGCTGTTCTTGGGACCACATGAGGAGCTCCAACACTTTAGCCCAGATCCTCTCCAGCCTAACCATGTCTAGTGTCCATCAAGCAGCCATTTCAGGCTGACATGGTGAAAAATGAAGCAGTGGTTTTTACCATGGGTCAAGGAATAAGGACTTGGACAGTTTCATTTTTTCATCATGTGTCAGTCTGAAAAAGCTGCTTGATGGAGAATGATATCCTCTACATGCCCCTTGTGCGACACCCCATGAGGCAATACACAAGGGGGTGGGGCCCATTCACTTTTGGGGGTGATGGGACATCCAAAGTTAATGAGTCCCACTCCCTTGTATCTTACCTCATGGAGCATCACACAACGGGGCATCGCAGAAGATTTCAACCCACTTGATGGATGGTGGAAGTGGTTAGTCTAAAGACTATCTCGGCTGCCACCACTCACTTTAGAGCTTCCCCTCCAACCCTGAGGATTTGATAGGACTAACTAAAGTCACCCTAAGGTGGGACTGACATAAGGGCTGACACAATTATATTGAAAAAGTGAAAATCATCCCCCAAAAAAGTGTATGTCATTTTTTTGTGACTAATGTGTTGGGCCCTGTGTCAGTCCTATCTTGGAGTGACTTTACATAGTCTTACCAAATATAGACTGACCCTCATCCTAATGTATATAGGTTACACGTGAGCTTTTTCAACGAGAGTGGATTGTATCCACACCTCTTATCATTTGCTCCTCTCTGTACCTGTCAGGGGGAAGGCACGTCAGCACTGACAAGTGATTTTCACTTTTTTGGGAGGGGGGTGCATTTCACTTGTAGGTGCTGATGTATCCCCTGACAGGGTACAGAGGGGAGCAGATGATACAATCCACTCTCTTTCAGCACACTGGTACATTTAATGTTGGAAGATGGGGGGGGGGGATGATATCCTCTACAGTACCCCCTTGTGCGACGCCCTATGAGGTAAGACACAAGATGGTGGGACCCATTCACTTTTGGGGGTGATGGGACATCAGTGAATGGGCCCCACCCCCTTGGATCTTGCCTCATGGAGGATCGCAAGGATATCAACCGGTTGGGCGACCTCCAGGTACACTTTCAGTTGGGTTTGGGAAGGATTCCTTCGTCTACTGTTGATTAAGACAAATATATTATATTTTCATTTTAATAAATAAAATAAAAAAAGTAAAACAACAGGAAAAATAAATTCCATTACCGGGAAAATCCTTTAACTCATTATCCTCTTCCGAGCGGCAAAACGATCTTCTATGGTTAAAAACACTGGTGGTAAGAGACGGCACGTCACATTATCAAATTTTAAATTCCTTCCCAAAAGTCAAATGCATGTGGGTCCCAAGTATCCGAATCTTATAACACTATGACATGTGTCCAATAATGGCGGCTAGACCATCTCTATCATTTGGCAAGTATCTTTGCTTTTCTCTTTAGATACCAAACGGATATGAATGCCCTGGCGGGTCTCGTTTTGCCTTCCCTCCGTTTCATTTCAAGACAAAAGGCACCAGTAAAATGACGTTTTCTGATGTCAGCATGGACCACGCTTGACGTGGCAGTGAACACACAAACAAAACAAATCCTCTACTACATCTTAAAGTGTTACATCATTTACAATGCAACACATACCCTCAAAAATTGAAAAATATCCATCAAATTTCTTTGGCACGTTTCCAACTGCAAAAGCATGCTTAGGAGTAGCAACTAACTGAGCTGAGCCAAGCTTCATCCAATTTAGCTCAAGTTTGTTACATTAAGGCAAAGCTTAGGCTCAGTTCAGGTTTGTGATGAACTTGATTTGTCAAACTCCTACTCAATTGGAGCTTGTTATAAGTTGAGTTACTGAGTTCAAGCTCTAATCTGCTCGATTCATCAACCTATAAACAAAAAAAAAAAAAAAAAGCCCAACAACTTAGGGATCAATTTATGAGCACTTCCCTTAACAAAAACTCATCACTGTTCTTTGTCAGGGTCGAACACATCAGCGTTGAAAAGTGATTTTCACTTTTTTGGGGGGTGTATAATCACTTTTCGACACTGATGTACCCGTCGCCTGACAAAAAGCAGTGGTTAGCATTCGTTAAAGTGAGCATTTTTTATCCATTCACACAACTTAACTCATCTTTCTTGAATATTACCATTTTGACATGCATATATTATTAAAAATAATTAACCAAACAGCACTTTTAACAAACCGAGCTTAGTAGAACTAGGCTCAAGCTTGCTTAGAAAATGAATTCAAATACAGGCTCAGGATCGGCTCATGAGCCAAGCTCCAAGCTGAGCCAAAATAGGTCTGCTCAATACCGCCCTCGGCCTGCTACACTTTGCCACACTCATTAGCAGCAAATAGAGGATTTTTTTCTCCCACACTTAACTTTTTGCTACCCGTAGGGGCTACCTTAAGCTTTTATTTAATTGGTAATAATTGTAAAGAAAAAGTGTTAATTGCCATGTCAGCGTGCCAGCTGCAGCTCAGATCACGAGACGGGCGCTGGTCACGTGCGTCTGTGTGGAGCTTTATGAAATAATTTAACCATTCCAGGGATCTACAGGTTGTATGGTTCGTGACTTCATGGCCCCGAGTAACTGAATAGTGTACGGATGTACAGGGTTTAGTGCAGTGGTCGGTGGCTTTCATTTCTGACAAATGTGCTTTTAACTGTGTACTGACACATCAACGTGGGAGCTGTTAACTCAAGATAGGGAACTTAAGAGGCCGTTAGAATGGGCTTGGATTATGTGATAACGAATCTCGTGAGAACCGTGAAAACGGCACCAGAGGGGCTGACGCATCAGTATCGAAAAATGATTTACACTTTTTGGGAGGCACTTATCATTTTTCGGAGCTGATGTGTCCGTACCCCGATGCCATTTTCACAGTTCCCACAAGATTCGTTCTCACCTAATTTTTAGTGGATAATTAGCCGTTAGTTTCCCCACAAAAATTGGAGAATCAAAAATAAACAAAGTTAGAAACCCAAGAAATCATGAACACCTGGATCACTGTACAACGTGGACCATGATTTATTTGATTGTGGATGCTGATGCTGATTATAATTATGTGAGGTAATCATCTACAGTGGAAAATCTCTTTACAGTCCAAACGATCCAATGACACCTTCATATGTGGGTGACTTTCTCCATCCTCCATATTTTGAATTTCAAATTTCAATCAAATCACAATTACATTTGTAACTGTGATTGGACCGTTTGATAAAGATATTTAAAATTATAGATAATTTCTTGTAATTCTATTTCACTTTTTCCATCACCAATTGAATGATTATGAAGTACTTATGATGGGACCCATCATATGGTTACATTTTTCAGTTGAAAAAAATAAAAAATAAAAACGTGTATTCTTTTAATGATGTTCCATGCATGGTATAAATGGAACCATATGCTATGCGAGGAAGTAAATCTTTTGTGATCAAAATTGAATGTGACTACACCACATGCCCAACATGGTATTTATCGGATTAAAAGTGTTTTAAAAGAGATTCTCAATTCAAAAAACGGGTGTCCAAAAAGAGACAAGAAATTCACAAACACATCATGTGTTAGTCTGTGGTGCACATCACACTTGGTCACACTAAGTTTTAATCATAAAAGATTTGTTTTCACTATATGAGTTTCTACAACTTTTAAGTCTTACTATTCACAAAATGAATTCAAACCCTTGAGTTAGAGATAAGGTGAGGCAAAAGTCACCAGCTTTAACACACAGCCAACATGTATAGCTAGTTTTTTTCGTACAAAAAACATTTCCTACTCATTTTTGTAAGATGTCTAATCTCTATTTTCATAAGCTCCGCTCATTGTGGTCCATGGAACTCTGCTTCTGTAACATATCGTTTGGTTCAAAGAAAGGAAATCCTGGCATAAATACCATATCAACTCAATTCAACAAAACCTTATCTCAAGTACCTGATTTCTCTTTTTCTTTTTTGATAAAGAAATACTTGAGGTTGTTATGCAATCATGTTTTATCATTCCACTCTAAATTATAAGCACTCAGATTCGCTCTCACTATTTCAACCCAAGTCAATTTTAACATTTCTCTTGTTTTAATAGTACTATAAACTATTACATGAAAGTAATACTCATGTTTTTTTATTGTCAATGTGGATCGCAGTTGTACACAAGAATGCCCACTTTTGGTTTGAAAAGAAGTTGGAAGTCCCTTCACTTGGATAAGTAACACCACCACCGGCACCACACCTACAACCACTTCTGAGATGGAAGATACAAATTAAATTCACACGTTGGTCTACCAACAAAATTGCTGTATGGCTGGCTGTACACTGGGTGGATCAAATTAAGGCCGGGTCTGAAATGCTCATCCCAAACCCGAAATATTCATTCAGTGAAAAATCTCATGTTGGCCGGGCCTATATCAGTCTGTGAATCGGTCTGTGCCATGTTTGGGTTGATAAGTTTCAACCATGAACTTTCCCGGTTTATTAATAGGGTTTTGATGTCAACCCAAACCTGCAAAATAACCGGGTTTGTTCCATCTCACCTTACAAAAAAAGAAAGGAAAAAAAAAAAAAAGGTGGACGCTAGACAGGCATGACCCACATGCAAGGGACATGTGCCCAGCACAAGCCGTAAGACACGCTTGTGCAGAAGCACCCAAACTTGATCGGAAGTATACCTAACCATGTGGGTCACCAGCACCCACACGGGCGTGGATCTCTCCTATCATATTGCTATGGTTTGCTAGGCACATGTACTCATAGAAAATGACAAATCACTTTTTTGGGGGTATGTGTATATTGCTTACAACAGTCTTGCGAATAGGAGAAAATCCGTTCACCTACGCAGGAGAGACACTACTCAAGACCGAAGACAGGAAATAAAAAAAAAAAAAGGATCAGGAAATTGGATGGCTTCCTGGCACTTCAGATTTGGTGTAATCCCTAAAGTCAGTCCAAGGTCAAACCAACATCAGTAATTAACACATCGATGCCAAAAAAAGTGATTTATACTTTTTGAGGATGCTTTTTACTTTTTAGTGCTGATGTGTTCACCCCTGATGTCAGGTTGACGGAAGGGATCGTTCCAAGTCCTTGGGGCTTTCCAGACGAGATTTTGGGATAATTGAGTATCTTCTATGTTCCAAAATGTCGGCAAATATAATTTGTCATCAATTTTATCCTACTTTTATTTGAACAGTTTCAAACTTTTCGGTGATAAATTCGGTACGATACCACAGTTAAAATATATATTCATTAATCCTACTAGATTCTTAAGTTATATCTGCTCGTTGTGGTTGTCAGTTAATAAGCTGTATAACAAATAAAATCATTAGTAGAATTTTTTTTTTTTTTTTTACCTTTGAATTGAATTCAAGATCCTCTATAATCGTTAAAATACATTTACAATTTTTTTACAGTGTAACACATAGAAAAAGTTTGAAAAGTTAATTAAATTTAAATTGGTGTTTTAAATATTTTTGCATATATTTTAATAATTGTAGATAATCTGGACTTACAGAAACGGGGTTCGGAAATGAATTTGGTATGGACAAGACAAGTAGTGAGTAGAATTATCAAATCCATTATAAAATTCAAGAAAACTATTGTTAGTTTCTATTAGTTTAAAATTCTTAACGGGAAATGTGTTAATTGCCAATTCCTTATTTTAAGATTGAAAATGATTTTTATTTTCTTTGATGAATGAAAATGAACTTAATCAACCTATTGATTCAAGTTTATCATCGAAAACTTAAGTCTCGAGCAATAGATTTAGTCGAAAGGTTAGTCTCCTGTCTACAAATAATCTTGTTGGCATACACCAGTTTCGAGTTTGATATGAGCATATCTATATCCAATTCAATAACTAATAGATTTTATAAACTTTGTTTGTATCCAATCCTCGTTAAGTAATCCAAATATCGAGTTGGATTTTGGATATTTCCAGAAAAGAAAAGAAAAGAAAAAAACAAAGGCAATTTCATAGATGTTGTTATCGTTGTTGTTAGTTGGTCTTCCCTAACCCATATCTATCCTCACCAAAATCTCCAATATTGCATGACTTAACAAAGATGTTGGATGGAGCAAAACACCGTACTTTCTCTTATATGGTGGGTGTAAACTTTCGCCACTGTGGTATAATTGTGGTAGTATTTATGGGTGTTGTCATGGATTGGGAGAAAACAATTATGAAGTAAAGAGATTATATATTTTTAAGATTTTAATTATTAAGCTATTTAAGATTATTGGATTAGTTTTAAATCTAACAGTTTATATTCTATAATTTATATATTGTCTATAATTTTAAATGGATTAAGATATTTAGCTGATCAAATTGATATATGTCCATATCCTACATTATATAAGTAGATACTTTTATAAACAGGCATGATAAGCTGATTTCATATTGGATGTGAACCAAAACACAGACATTTTTTTAGATAACTTGCATCCCTAAGAGTCACAACAATGGTTTTTGAAATCGGATTGAGGTCCAACCAACTAACATTGTAATGGATCAACTGATCTGACTTGGACCAGTGGTGATCTTGTTTGTCTAAGATGGTTTTAGAAATCCGACATGGCCTGTGCTGCCGTGTACCCAAAAAAATGGGCTGATATCTTCTACGCCACCCCCCTTGTGAGCCACTGAATGGCCACACAAGGAGGGGAATCAATTCACTTTTTGGAGGTGATGTGACATCTCAAAAACTGAGTTGATCCCTCCCTTGTGTGGCCATTGAGTGGCCCACAAGGGGGTGGCTTAGGGGATTTCAGGCCCAAAAAAATGTGTACATCATAGGCCATAGCAGATGGTCTTGTGGGCAGAGAGGATCCGGGCTGAGATCGTCTATGCCACCCCCCCCATGGGACACGGGGGTGGGGGAATCAATTCACTTTTTGGAGGTTTTTGATTCCCCTTCTTAAGTGTCCCATCAGGGGGGGCGGCGCAGAGGATTTCAAACCGAGAGGATCCAAGCTCCCAAAAAACAGCACCAAAGTCAAAAACACATCACATGTCAGTCCGCGGTGCACATCACTCATGGTCAAAGAACATTTGACCCGCCAAAAAAAATGGCAGAATATTTCTCAGAATGGTTGCCAAACGGAGCCTTCGCCCCTCTCGTATCCATGCAAGTGGAATACCAGATTTGCTAGGGTTTTAAAATCATCTCCCGTTTCACCGGAGAGATCTCATGCCAACCAATTAATGTGACACATGGTCTGATAAAAGGGTATCTTGGTAAATATACTAACGTTAAAGGGACACAGATTTCCTCTCGCACCAAACAATGTATGACACGAAGTGGAAAAAGCAAAAAAAAAAAAAAACTGCTCAACATGAATGAAAATAGGTGGTTTTTTGCTTTTTTTTAACCACGTGTTGCACAACACATGGCGCAAGATGGTGCCAGGCGTTTTTTTCCCAAGAGGAAATCTGTTTGGGATTAAAGAAAATACAGGTTACTGACTGATAGCTCTCCATTAAGACCGGAGATGATTTGAACTCGATTTGCTAACATGTGTGTTATGTTTTCTGTATAAAGGAAATCCGTAATTGTGCATTTTAGCACAAACCGTAGGGTGTTAAATCGAGGTTGTTGCTAAAGTGAACCAAGTGGTTCATGTGGGGGCTTGTTTGGAAACTTCTTGTTAGATTCGTAAATATATAGGGGAGTTTAAAGGTTTTGAATTCTGTGTCGGGAAATTGTGATTCGCAGAGTTTTTGTTTGGTTGGAGTGGTTTTGGGATCTCTTTTTTTCTACAGAGGAAGACTGAGAAGGGGAAGATATCTTCGTTTCTATTGGTTCTTTTTTACTAAATAAAGATTTTTATCGTGAAGATCAAGGAATTTGGTCCTGCTTACCACAAATCCTGAAGATATATCATGGGTACTTCCCTTCTCTAAATCTTGTTTTCTGTAGTCTGTCGTTCTCTCTGTATATCTATCTTTTTGTTGTGTTTTTTGGGTGGGGGGTTGGGTGTCTCTTTAGCAGGAACTTTCATAGTTTTCTGTTTGTTTCTTATTTCTTGGTTTCATTTGTGATCTGGTTGATGGGTATTCATGGGTTTGTTGGTCTACTCTGCTTGATTTTGACTTTGGGTGACCTTTAAATTTTCTAGTGACTCTTCTTAATACGTGGTTTTATTGTTCTACTTATTCATTTGTGGTTTTGGGTTAAGGGTTTTCCCAGTTATATTGTTTCTCGGTTCTTAATTGGTGATTTTGCTGATGAAACTGTGGTTTTTTCTTGTTTATATATAATTGACTTTCTTGCAGGTTTCAATCTCTCTCTCTCTCTCTCTCTCTCTCTCTCTCTCTCTCTCTCTCT
>JAOXJP010284362.1:0-19259 GCA_025762735.1 Platanus orientalis | reverse complement strand
CTCTCTCTCTCTCATTCATTGCCAGAAATTTCTTAGATAAGTTTCCTCCCAAAAGTTTTGCTTCATTTTATCTTACCGATATACTTTTCTATCTTTTTTCCTCCCCCTCCCCAGAAGAAGGTTAAGTTCTCCATTTAGCAATCCTCATTGATGGTAGCAAGTGGCTTCTTCTTGTAATGAACCATATGAGATACACTTTTTTTATCAAGGTTTGCCGACTCAAGTTCTTGACTTGACTAGGATATCCTAGGAGTGGAGTTGACTTGGGGAGTCATGTCACTTTTTATTTTTATTTTTTTTTATAAAATATAAAAAATAAATATTTAAAAATTATAGATAGTATTTTAGATCAAGTATTACCAATTTCTATGATAAATATGAGCATTTTTTATTATAATTATACAAAATTCTCGTGAGTCAAGACTAAATAGATTCTTCTATGTAATCCCACTTTCCTTGAATTGTTTTATTTTTTAATATTTTATTACATTTTTTGGTATGTCTAAAATTTAGAAACCCAGTCAGATGCCTTCTAATGCATTATTTATTTTATGGGATTTTATTACATTTTACTTACATTTGAAATGAGCCATAATTAGATCATGTAAACTGATGGTCAAACTAAATGGGCCTAAACCATCCACCTTACATGTTCAATGATCAATCCAATTCTCAAAACTATGTAGTGATCACCCACATAAAGAAACCAAACGACGTGAATAATTTTTAGAAAAGAAGAGTCGTAGTTGTTTAAGTAATTAAATTGTTTCTTTAAAATAATTTAACATAAATTGATTAATTAGGTTCTAATATTTTATATTATATATTTTTTAAAGTTAAGACTCGACTGAGTTAAAGGAGTCAGCCGAGTCACTCTCATGACTTGGCCAAATCTGATATATAAGGGAATCACTTACTTGATTCGACTCCTATACTTCAAGAGTCCAGTTAACTTGGACAAGTCGCCAAATCGATTCAGGGAGTCGGCAAACTATGTTTTTTATGAAAGAAAAAAAAAATTATAATTTTATTTTAATTTGAAAGAGTTTTAAGTGTTAGAAATGAAGATAGAAGAATTGCAATAACGTGATTTTAGGGGTTTAATGGTTTCAAACAGTGACGGTTTTTTGGTCTTAAGTTTCCTCCCTCTCAATTAAAGCTACAACCACAAATTGTTGGGCATTTGTGCTTTCTTTTCAGAAATCCCTTTCTTAAACCCCTAGCTATAGGCTTTTTGTGGTAGTAATTAGGGTTATCCGTTTGGGGAAAAAAAACCCTTAACTTGCACAACAACCAACTAAAAAAAAGGAAATTATTTTAAATAAAATGCACAGAGAAAATCCCGAGTTTTGTGGATCCCCTTTCCCCTGTGAAGTGTGAACATCCAAATATATATTTTTTCACAAAATTGGCGTATTGGAGTGCACCTCATCATGAGCTAAACACAAGGCTTCTTGGACTTAACTCTATGAAGGTTTCTTGGGAATCAAGTTGGGAGGTTCATTAGGCTAGCATTAAAATGAGGCTGCATCACATGGCCTTCTAATTCGATTGGAATGGTTCTTTCTTTCTTTCTTTCTTTCTTTGGGGGGTTATTTCTAAATTAATTATTTTTATCTCCCTAAATTCCTATGTTCTGATTGTTACATTACCATCATTTTATCAATTTTTTTTTCTTTTTTTTTTGCTTGGGCATTTTCACTCACAAATAGCCTTTTTTAAGTTTCTATATTTATAAGCCTGCCTTTTTTTAATCGTTTAACACTTGAGTATCACGTGAATTGTTCTTTAGTAAAAGTCAGTTAATCACTTGTGTTGTTCTTAAAGCAATGCATTCAGGCTGCCCAGGCACTGCATACGTGATTTGGCCTTTCAGGATAAGGTGTCGCTTAGATATTGTATAACGGTGCCTAGACGATCAAATATAAAATTATACGTATATAATTTATGGGTTATTGATATTAAACAAGCTAAAACCTTCTACAATTTATAAAATCACATATAGATTTTAGCTTATTTAAGATAATACAATCAAAGAAACCCATAAAATCATAACTAATTCAAATGTTAGAATTAACAAAAGAAGACCACACAAATACCAGCCAAATAATACATGTGACAGAGGAATGTAAAGAAAAGATTATTGTATGCCCTACTATTGATTTTTACTTTTATTATACTTTCATAAAATTACATTCACGTTTTATAATTAATCTCTCCTTAACCTAACACATTGTTATTTATCTTACTAAGCTAAAAATATGTATATTTTCCCACTCATATGCAGATGCAGATGCTGATGCTAGCGTTCTTCCTGCTCAGTGTATGTTTACCTAGGCGGTATTGCTTTGTCTACACTGTAAAAGTGTCTGTCTTCTAGAATTAAAAAGAGAGAAAAAGGTCAAAGCATTACCTATTTATTTACCAAAACATTTGTTGTCTGGCATCGTCCAAAATATAAATAAAAATTGAAAGATAAGCCAAGCTCGGGCTTGAATTCAAGGCCCATGACATTGTCCCAACCTAAACCCAGGACATTGAAAAAGTGTCAAAAAAAAAACTCCTCTCCAAGCTTCTTTACCAGTTAAAAAAAACAAAATTTCTCTCCCAGCTGTACTCAAACTACTTACGAAATGGGAAATAATTCAGCAAGTGGGTACTTTTTTTTTTCTTTTTCCATAACAAGTGGGTACCCTAAATTAGTTAAAGAAAGAAGATATCGAAACTTAAAAGGCATCCGATGGTCTCTTATTATCAAAAAGAGAGGAAAAAAAAAGGCATCCGATGGTCTGGTCGATGCAACAAACAGAGGAGCGCGACACCATTCAGTCATTCACCCGTTCTTAGTAAAATGATAGTAGAAGTTGTTTTTGGAAGCCTCTACAGCATTGGCTCAGGGCCCTGGATCTACTCCATTCAAGTCCCAAAGAACAAAGCTTGACCTTGGATGCATGGAGATTGAGTTTCCAAACCACATCACTGGGTAGATTGCAGAGCTACAAAACCTTAGTTACAATTACTGGCTAAGGGATTAAGTCTTCTTCCCTCTGTGTGTGTGGATTGACCAGTAAGATTCAGTGGTCATCAGAGCCAATACATGAAAATTTGCAATTATTTATTCTTCAATTTACTCAAAAACATATATTTATATATATATATCACCAATAAAGCTCATTTCCACCGGCATTCACACCACAACATTTAACCAACAAAGTTTTAGTTCTAACATCGTCTATTTAATTTGATTAAAGAAAGAAAATCACACAGGAGCTTGAGAAGGCTTCGCAACCGTACCTTCTTGGTTCAATGTCCCAGTAACTTCGAAGTTTCCCACATTCACATTCTGATACTGCGGCATGACACCGCCCGGCGGGCTATAGTATACCTGCCTCCCTGCACTGTCATACCCCACCTGCGCAAACCCAGCCTCCGCCACCGCCACTCCCCCTGTTGCCGGCGGCCGGACGAGCCCAACCCCCTCCGCATACGCCCCCATCCCCATCTTCTGCGGTTGAGGTGGTGGTGGTCCCACACTGTACACCGGCTGTTCACGGTGAACATCCGGTACCATTCTCTGCATCGGGTAGTAATTCTGGCCCACCTGACCTGTCAGTGGCGGTAAGGTCGGAGTTTGATAGACACCTGCCGGTCCCTGTATCAGATAAACGGGCTGTTCTGATCCGGTGGCCGAACCGGCTGCTGGCGCCGGCGGGTAACCTACAGTTGCCATGTGCCTTTCTCGCCAGTACGCCGGCGGAAGAGGCGCCGGCGACGGCGTCGGAACTGTTTTTTCAGCGATCTTCTGCACGTAATAGTCTCCATTAAAAGCCCTAGCTAGGTCTTCATCGCTTTTTCTCCGGAACATTGCTTGTTCGTGATTAGTCATTTGCATTCTCTGGAAATCCTGTATCTGTCTTTGAATATCAGCAGGATGCCGATCTTCTCTACCGGAATTCACCACGGCGGGAATTTCCGGTGGAGATACTTCCTGAACGGCAGATTCCGGACTCGATTCTTGCGATTTATCCGCTGACGGCGCTAATTTTTTATCCAAACCAAAGAGAAAATCCGGATTATTTTCCTTGGCCGGTAAAGACGGCGGCGAAGACTCATCGACAGAGTGGATCTGCGCCGAATTCAAGGCGTCAACGAACCACTGGCGTTCGGTTATGGGCTCGCTCGTAGTAAAGCTCGTCGGAGGCGGAGGATTCAAAGGGAAAAGAAACAGCCGGAGCCGAGCCGGCTTCGGAGAGGCGCGATGAAGCCGATCATACTCGATCATCATATGCTCGAGGTCTTCATCATTGGTCACAGAAATAAGAGCGTCGAGATCTTCTCCCGGTAGCTGGTACTTGAAACATACCTCAGCGTCGCATAGAGACGACAGCTTCGAAACAATGATGGAGAATCTGATGTTCCGGTCGACGGCCAAGATTTTGGTGTCTCCACCGACGTAAGCGAGCTGGTTATCGTGAGGCCGTGGCTGGATCTTCCCTCCATAGCTACACATGAATTTCACCTTGTAATTCGGAGGTTCGTCCCAGGAGGCGTTTTCGCAGTCGATCTCCCGGGATCGGGGCGATGAGTCGCCGGAATCCGGATAAGAAGAGTAAGTGTAGTTCTCCATCTGAGAAGAAGGAAGAGAGAGGAATCTTGAAGAAGATTGAGTTAGGGTTTGAAACTAGGGTTTGAGAGGCCCGTAATATCGGTGTTCCATGGAAGAGTCGTAGGTACGCAAGTCTTCGGAAATCTGCGGAGAGAGACAGGAGAGCGTAGGCGAGGGGACGATGGGTTGCATTTTCGGCTCGTTTATATTGGGGAAAGGGGTGGAAACTGGAAAGAGGCTGGTGGGGATGGTGAGGCCCACATCATTAAGTGAATGGAAAAAATAAGGAGGGCGAGAGAATACGTTATGATATGATATGATGTAATGGGAGAGCGTGGAAAAAGGAGGAGGAGGCGAAATTGACAGCGATTTTGAGTGACTTGTCGTTCTTAATGTGATGACGAGGTACCAGTAGTGCACTGATAAAGGGTTTATAGGTAAACTTCCTTCGGACTTTTCTATTGACCCATACCATGTGTCAGGCACTGCTTCTATACTCCTTTATTTGGACCGGAATCTGCCGATGTTTTAAATTGCATCGGTCTTCTTCTCTTTTCTTCTGTCTACACGAAACATTACTTAAATACCCTCAAAGCTTTTTACAAACGTAAGAACTTATATTTTCCCTGGTCTCATCAAATGAATTTACGAAGTCCTCCTCTAATAATAGTAACAGGCAGGGCTGTCAACTGATTGCATTTCGATTAAATATACGGAAAGGATGTTCTCTCTAGGATTTGGTGTCTAGGATGGTGTCCAGGACACCAGTGGACGTCATATGGAATAAAATGCATAATCCAGGTTCAAAAAATGCATCACCCACCCATTTTATTCTATATGACGTCCTCTGGTGTCACCGACACCAAATCCTGGACAAAACATATCATGTGTCATTATATGCTATCACCAAATTCAAGATTATATCATGTGTCATTCTGTGACTTAACTACATAACTGAGATTTGAGGGTGTTGTTTATATATATATATATAAAGTAAAAATCCCTAAAGTCTATTTCGTTGCTCGAACGAATAACATTGTAGAGTAAGAAGAGACAAGATAGAGGGAAGTCCACAATGTTTGAACCAACGCCAATAATGTCGAACGGAGATTGTTATGTCGTCGGAGACGGAGATGGAGGTGTTTGGTTCCCCAACCTTGATTTCTTAATCTTCAACTATCTCCTTGGCTACTCAAATGATAGTCTTTTCTCCTCCTCCAATGCTGAATATCTAGATTCACATCCTATATTCAATTAGATAAACGGCATCGAATGCAAATGTCATTTTCAAACATTGTCAAATATCATATGTGATATGTCAATACAAATAACCTTATATCTTAAATTAATCAAATTCAAAGGCATACACATCCACTTCAAATCCGTTCCATTTACATCCCTACTTTCACTCCCCCTCCCGAAACCTCTAAAAAAAGAGAGTAAAACATGACCTCTAAATTTTTATAAATAGACAATACCGTCTGTCTTTTGCCTACTATACATTGGGAGAAAATGTTTTATCCAAGATTTTGTATGTCCTATTGCATCCCTTATCATAGGCTGACATGTGATAGTTTTTTGAATTTGGTGGTGTTTCTTTTAAATAAGGAGCAAATGTTCGTTTGAGCGTGTGATATATATATTTACGGTTTTAACTATATATTTAGGAAGCATGGATATTTCAGAAACCTTGGTCTGTCTATGTCCAACCTGACACGGATATGTCAAGGATACTTTTGCATGGGTGTCCCCAAAGTATTAGAGGATTAAAAAAATTAGACACGTTAAGGACACGTTAAGATACTTTTAGGATACGATAGCTAGGGAGTTTTAATCAAATGATTAGATAATGGATTAACAAAAGAAATACCCAAAAAGAAAATAAGGATATTATTGTAAATACAGTTAATAATGAAATAAGATAAGAAAATGAGAGAGTCGAGTTGCAAAACCAACAACCCCAACCTTACTAAGAGAAGGAGGAAGTAAGAGGAAATGTAGCATATGTTTCAACATTCAAGTAAGTTGGGGCTTATTTATTTCTTGGTTATTTGATATCAAATTGACATCTCTTCTTCTTATTATTTTCTTTCATTAGTATGGTTTTTTATTTTGGGAATGAACTTTTGTGGTTTTTTATTGTCTTTTCTTCTTTGATTTCTTATTTTTCTAGGGTCTATTATACAATTGCACGACCATCTTATAGTTAGGGCTAGCTAAGAACAATATTCTACTGGTAATTGATTCATTTTCTGTTACTTATTAATTATTTTTTTAAGTATAAAATCTAGCTAAAAATATAAATAAATAAATAAATAAATTGTCATATCCCTACCCTATCATATCACACTTTTTCAAGAACTACCAAGTCATCGTATCCATATCGTATCGTACCTATATCTCGTGTTAGTGTTCATGCTTTCTAACTCTATACAGGCCATTTTTATGGCTGCCTATTTTTTTTCATTTGAAAAACTCTTTTTATCGACTCAACCCTATGCATCCAATGTCTATGTGTAGGACACAAAATTATTAGACATAACTTTTGTTCACATAACTAAAATGAGGGGGCTCTAACATTTTTTTTAAAAGTTTTTGGTATGGTATTTGGGGCTGTTTTACTTGGACCTGCATTATGAGGGAAGAAACAGATGATATCACACTGCAAAATTGTTATCACACCTAACTCTTAACCTCCGTTTTGGGAGAACAATGCCTTGGGGCTACAAGTTATCTGAAAAATGTTTGTATTCCAGTTTGCATCAGATCCAAAATAAACTTATCTAGTTTGTTTTATAAAAATAACCATTTATATTAGATAAGATACAAATATATATATCAAACCGTTTTGTTAAATATCCACTTTGTTTAAATATAACAATATATAGAATATGGAGTATAAATTGTTGGATTTAAAACTAATCCAACAATCTCAAATAGCCTAATAACTAAAACCCTAAAAATATGTAAATTCTTTACTTCATAACTGTTCTTTTTTTGTCCATGGGGCACCCACAGGTACTACCACAACTATACTACAGCAGCTAAAGTTTACACCCACCACATATACACCCACCACATAGTAGAAGACATCGTTGTTAGGTTATATGGCATCAGAGATTTTGGCGTGGATAGAGATAGGTTAGGGAAGACCGCACTAACGAAGGTGACGACGAAATCTATGAAATTGCTTATTTTTTCCAGATATCCAAAATTTGGTCCAAAATTCAAATTATTTAAGTGGTTAAGATATGAATATAGTTTTACAATATCCGTTGGATATATGATAGAATACGGATATACTCATATACGTTTTGAATCCGGTCCGTTAATAACTATACTATGCCTTAGTCACCCAAGCATAGGGGCTGTTAATTGATAACCTAAATTATATACAATTAAGGTAGAACATAATTTTTTTTTTTTTTTTTTTTACAGGGAAGTGGGTAATTTTCACAACAGTAGCTTTCCTTAGGGACTTGTCATCTTCTAAGTAAGTGTTTTTTTTTTTCTAAGAACATTGTCTAAAGAGGATGCTAGGGGCTTTAGACACAGTAATATCGTAGTTCTTTTTATTTTGAAGATATTGTTTTCATATTATAAAAAAAGAAAAAAAAAAAAGGCAACCAACAAGTGATTAATACAAAAAAATAGAAATTCAAATATTTGATGTGCATGTGAATTGTTTGTAGTACATTGATTAAGAACAAGTGACTACGGTGATGAGCAAGGCTTTAGGCATTTCCAATCTAAACGAAAGAGATGTCACACCAGTAACTAGGGATGCAAATAAATTGGATATGATCTAGATATTAGCATATTTGTATTTGGCTTATTTATAATTGGATATGTTTTAAATGAATGGATATTTAATTGAATTAGATACATATAGGTTCATATTTATATCCGGTAAATTAGTCGAATATTGGATACGAATACACAGGTATAACTGCTTAAACAAATTCATTAAGTTAGGTTAAAATATTCTTACCTATTAAGTTAGGGTTAATGTTAAAATTATTTATATAGTCTACTATAATATAACATAACTTACAATAGTATGTATAAAGTAATGATATACAGTGTATATATATATATATTTATATAGTCAGATTTTTAAAAAACAAACGGATATTTAATCAATTGGATACATATAGGTTCACATTTACTCTGACTGATACAAATATAACCGAATACGGATATTTGCATCCCTTCCGGTAACTCCCCAACACTACAGTCCCCAACACTACAGTACAACACTTGACAAAGGTACAAAACGCATGTTTTTTCCTATCATGCATTTACTGTAACACCCTCCTTCGACTCGGGCATTAGCCTAGACTACCTTTCATCAAGTCACGCATTGATTGATATTGGCAGGTTCTATACTTTTATCCCTAGCAAGATCACTAAAAATTGGGATCGGATTTATGAACGCTTCCCTTAACAAACGCTCATAACTGTTCCTTATCAGGGGCGGACACATCAGCATTGAAAAGTGATTTTCATTTTTTTGGGGGCACATATTCACTTTTCAGCACTGATGTGCCCGCCACCTGACAAGGAGCAGTGGTTAGCATTCGTTAAGGTGAGCATTTTTAATCCATTCACCTAAAAATTAGGTGTGAACGATTCTTGTGAGAAGTGTGAAAACGGTATCAGGGTACAGACACATCAGCACCCAAAAGTGATAAGTGCCCCCCAAAAAGTGCAAATCACTTTTCAGTACTGATGTGTCAGCCCCTCTTGTGCTGTTTTCATGGTTCTCACGAGATTCGTTCTCACATAATCCAAGCCCTATTATGGAAGGTGGTACATTATATTCATGTTACCCAAGCAAAGTTCTCTTAAACGCAGGTACATTGATACACTTAACATGGGGAGCCGTATCCTCTGTGCCACCTTGCGGTGAGCAACAGACACAAAGGGGGCTGGGACTACAAAAAGTGTATGGGCTCCACCCCCTTTGTCTCTGTGGCTCACCACAAGGTGGTACAGAGGATATGAGTCCTTAACATGGCCCCTTGTCTATAGCCAGGTGTATAATTCTGAACCCGCGTGGGCAGTCTAGGAGTGAAAATACTCAAGTGGGGTAAGAAATGCCTATCAAAGATGAAAAAGAATCCCCTACACCTAAATTGGTCTATCTCCACACCACAGGTTGACACGTATTTTTTATAAAAAAAAATTTGGTACCTTTTTTTGGTTCCTCCCTTTTCATCTAAGTACTCTTTTTTACTATTTTTACCCTGTACATAATACTTTTTCATTGAAAACCCTCTTTACAGTTTTAACCCTATACAGAGGGGGAACAGACAATTTAGGTGTAGGATATCCTTTCCCATCAGATATTTAAGTTTTACCTCTCCCTAAAATCTGGCAAACAAAATCTCTGGGACCGTAGCATGGTTGGCTCCGTCTTTGAGAGGTTAGGGGTCGAATCTTTCCAGCAGCATCCATAGTTAGTCTGTGATGTTGGCCGCTAGCGATGCAAAGGGCCCATAAGGCGTTTGTTAAACTTTTCAACCGAGGAAATTGCCCAGAAGGGGATTCGTATCACTTTGACTGAGTAAATGAGCCGAATTTTTAGCGCATGAGATAGGGAGTGTGGGCCTCATGCATTTTTTGGGGAGTGGGATAATGGGTCCTACCAAAAAGTGCATGAGCCTCACCCTCCCTCTCTCACGCGCCGTAAAGTTCCGGCTCATTGATTCCCATCGCAGGTAATACGGCCCCCCAGAAGGAGCTGCGTTTGCAGAGAAGAAGAGCTTCCGCTCACGAAGTCGCACAAGGGAGGCGGCGCAGGGGATATGAGGCCCTTATGTAATGGTGACGCTGTGATTCTGACTGGTGCGTAAGCTGGTAACTCAGTAGCTTCCATATTTTAAAAAGGTTAAATATATATAATTTTCTTTTTTTATAAGAAAACGTTTAATGATTCTGCTTTTCATAGGGATTAGGGTTTCCATTGGTGCTAACAAACAATTAAAATCATTTGTTATAATTTTTATAGCAGTTGGAATAAAGAAGCAAAGGGTAACTATAGTTAGACAACTAAAAACATGACCACCTTGGGTAGCTACAAAACCTTTTACTTTCTTACACAGTCAATCTACCACCCATTCCGTCTTCAAGGCCGCAACCCCTTTGGATCCTCTGATGGCCCACCTACATTCCTTTTTGCCCACTGTATTGGGTTGATATCCTCTGCGACATGAAGATTTATGCGTTTGGAGACACCGTTCATAGGGCGCCAGGTGCAGTCAGGTACTGATAGCCTATACACTATGTAGTGCTTGACTGTACCTAGCACTCCATGAATGGTGGCTCCAAGCTTGGCATAAATCTTCACGTTGCAAAGGATATCATTACTCCTTTTAGCTATTCAGGACGCGTGAAAGAAGCGTCTGCTGCCAAAAGGGACAACATATGCCAGTACCTGTGTTACAACTTTGAAATCCTCAACCTGTGTTACAGCTTTGAAATCCTCAACCTGTGTCTTAAAATAGGATGAGGGGCTCAAGTATGTAGTATCTTGGACCGGATTTGGCAGGATCAACTAAAGTTACCTTAAGGTAGGACTGACATCAGGGCCCAAGACATCAGCATGAAAAAGTGACTTAATTCCAAGCACATTGTCAAAGTAAGTACAACAATTGGGCATTATTTGCAACAGCTACACCCTATCCCTAATGGGTGGGTTTAGAATTAAACTAATCACATTTTGGTCTGGGTTTTAAACATTTGATTTGGAGAGAAAATCTTCTGTGACCGATAATGATATGATCAATGTGTGATTAAACCACAGGCTGACACATAGTGTGTGTAGGGTTAAAAGTATCAAAAAGATGCTGAGATAAATAAAATTAAGTATTCAAAAAGAGGCATCAAATTCAAAAACACATTATATGTCAGTATGTGGTGTGTGTTACACGTCAATCACACTAATCTTAGTCACAGAAAATTAAGGAGGGTTTGGGTTAAACGAATTCATGACCTTTGTAAAAGGTACAAAGATCTTGAATGTTTTTCTGCCTAATAAATCTAGAAAATATTAGGTGCAAATAAATTTTGTGCAAACCATGTCAGGGTACGGACACATCAGTGTTGAAAGTGAACACAGATGGATCCCTACCTCTGACAGGGTTTTGGAGGGATTTTGAATCATCTCCAATCTGAATGGACAGACATCAATCCATAACCAATCAGTGCTTGACACTTGGGATGTTTGAGTCAATACACATGAGTCAAAGAAGGTATTATGATAAATACACAATAGATAAGTACCAGTGTGTTGACTCAAATACCCTTTATCAGACATCATGTCACCTTGTGAGCACAGACTGGAGTGGTACTGTCCATTTAGACTGGAGACTACGTGAACTTGGAGGAGGCCTTTTTAAGCCCAAAGGATTAGGTATGAACACCCCAGTGCGGTCAAAGTCAGTATGTCATGAGGGGACAACACAAATCCTAGCGCCAAAAAGTGAAAACCATTATCCAAAAAGTTTAAATCACTTTTTCTGTACTGATGTGTCCACCTTTGATTCCATACTGACCTCAACCTCACAGGGGTGGTCATACTAAATTCTAGCAGCTTTTTAAGGGACTTTAGTGGGGCTTGAAATCCTCCGTGCCACCCCCTGGTAAGCCACACAAGGAGGGGGGGTCAACTCAGTTTTTGAGATGTCATATCACCTCCAAAAAGTGAATTGATCTCCCCCCCCCCCCCTTCTTGTGTGGCCATTGAGTGGTTCACAAGGGGGGTGGCGTAAAGGATATCAACCCCTTTAGTGGTACCTCAATTGTGCCTTAGATTTAGTGTGATCCTTAGTGAATGAATAAGGTTGGCTCAGTATAGGGGTGGACACATCAACATCAAAAAAGTGATTTACACTTTTTGGGGGTGTGCTTTTCACTTTTCAAAGCTGATGTGTCCACCGTTGATGTCAGGTGGACCTTGTTGGTACATTAAGGGGTTGAACCAAATCCTCTGCACCTCGATTGCCCACTCAGGATTTTGTGCACTCCCTTAATGAATGCTTAGACTGCATGCAAGGGCAGACATACAGTGTCAAAAAGTGAAAATGCATACCCCCAAAAGTGTAAATCACTTTTTCAACAGTGTGTCCACCCCTGCATGCAACGGACCTTAGGCGGTCATTAAGGAGGCAGACCATATCTATGCCATCAATTGCCAGGTTTGTGTACGTTTGTCCCCGGTGCGGATTTGGTGCTCCCCTTTAATGAACACCTATAGTCTTCTCGCATGCAGAGGGGGCACATTACATCAAAAAAGTGATTTACACTTTTTGGGAGAGGCATTTTCACATTTCGACATGTGAGGTGTTCCCTCATGCATATGGGAGGATTTTAGTTGTTCGTTCAGGGGATGCACCAAACTCTGAGGGCTTGTCCCGCAAAGCTTATGATACTTCATGAGCTAAAATTTCCAAAGCTTATTATCGCCTCAGATTCGACCCTTCTTGTTGCCTCTCTCTCTCTCGTTATCCTGTTTTTCTTTTTACTGCTCATGTTCTAAGTAGGAACTGACTTGGGTCAATATAACATGACCTATTGAACGAGCATGGGACACCCATAACTTGTCACGTGTATCATGTTTAAAGGATTAGGACTTACCATTGAATGCGTCCTACTTAATAAATTATCATAGTCAGACCATGCAACAACGACTAATCTACAAACTATATCAGGAGTTGTATTATTTATATCTCCCGTTCAATGAAAACAGTTGGCATATATGGTTGTAATCACATGATCAAGCTGATTTTTCCCTTGCCAATCTCTAGATTGAGAGCATTCCAGTGGTGGGTCTTGATCTTCTTCCAATCAAAAGTATCTCAAAATAGGTGCTTCATACCATTCTATTGATCTAGTGACATAATGATGCAGGACGTGAACCAATTTATATTCAAGATTCGGGTTATTTTAATTATTTATTAGGTTTAAAATTTTAATTTCTTTACAATTGTAAATTTGGAGATTGTTTTTGTGAGTTTAGGTGATGTGGTTAATTTCTAAGTAGATTTGGTTATATTTAGTTTGTGTGAAAGTGAAACTTTTCTTTGAACCTTGTTTTGGTCGGTTGAATTTTATCCATTTTGCATGATTTTAATGTCATTTGAAAGGTTAATGAGTTACCTTTTTAAAGGGTACAAAATCTTACAAAAATGATTTGATTTGGGAAAGTTATGATCAATATAATAACTAAGTATCATAATATGATGATATTACTATTTATTTTATTGTTTTATTTTTTATAAGAGGCATTTAGGGTACATTTGGATTTGTAGAATTGACCGGTTGAAATGGAATTGAGAGACCCAAATCCATTCTCACCATTTGGGTTCCTATTAAACACATGGAAATAGAACTGGACAAAATCAATTGGGAATTGATCCACCAAATAGAGAGCCCTATGGATTTCAATTACGCATGAAAGATGTGGTATCTCTAATTCCCTACTTGCGACCAAGAGAGATGCAATCCAGACCACTATTTGTGACAAAAAAAGGCGCAGTCCCGACCACCTCTATTAAAAATATTTCAGGCGGTGAGCTTTCTGGCAAAGGGTCTGCCATAGTTAAGGCGTTACCCACCATAAGCAGCTATACGACAATCTCAAATAAGAGAATTTGCCACAACCCAAAATCTCCTCTCCCACTGTGAGCAGCTTTGCAATGAATTCAAGCTAAATAATCTTTCATGGCGAAGAATCTACTCTCCTATTTAGCTAATGTTGTTGTAGGAGGAAGCGTACAACACCTTTGTCACAAGCACGGAA
Organism: Platanus orientalis; assembly: GCA_025762735.1. Taxonomy (NCBI): domain Eukaryota; kingdom Viridiplantae; phylum Streptophyta; class Magnoliopsida; order Proteales; family Platanaceae; genus Platanus; species Platanus orientalis. The sequence goes on along the minus strand of JAOXJP010284362.1, from coordinate 4,848 downwards.
ACAAAAATAACACTTTCCACTTACGTTTCTACCATTCCCATCATCGTCTTTTGCGATCGTATCTCACCCCCAAACCTCTTCTCCCTTCTATAGTGGTTTCTTCGATGAAATCGATAGTCAAGAGCTAGACGATAACGAGTATTGATCGCTACCATTGATGATAGTCTCCAACATTAGAAAAAATAGATTAGACGGTAGATATCATCGCTCCCTGTAGCTAGAATCCACCAGCACTGTCAGTATAGATGATTTGTAGAAGATCATTTTTCTTCATGAGGCATCTAAGTCACAGGTCAATGCATGATGATTTGTAGGAGACTTCTTTTCTCACTGGCAGATGAGTGCCAACTTGATACTCTTTAGTACTAATTAGTGATATCTGCAACCGGGTTTAGGATTCAAAGATGTAGGTGTTGAGTAAGTGGCGTGAGGTCAACCAACTCTCAGCGAGAGATGTGGTTGGCTTTCACACGGAAGTACCAAACTTCCGTTTTGGAAAGTGTCATGAGTTATTTAGGGTTTTTTAAAACCTTGTTTTAAACATGGAATAGATACTTGCTTTGGGGTTTATTCTCTTGGAGACTAAAATAGGGTTTTAGAAGGGGAGGCAACCAGTGCTTTATTGTAATATTTGATTTTGCATAGTGAAAGTTCTCTTGATCATCTTCGCCCGTTGATGTAGGTTTCAAGACAAATCATGTTAAATCATCTTATGCTTTGTGTGTGTTTACATTAATTTCTTCTTCTATTGTTTGTTGTGTACGATCCCAAATCTAGGCTTCTACACAACAATTGGTATCAGAACCCTAGGTTGTGATTGAGGTGTTTTGACATGGCTGTAAGGTACGAAATAGAGATATTTAACGGACATAACAACTTCAGTCTATGACACGTAAATATGCATGCATTGTTGGTTCAACAAAGACTGACCAAAGCTTTGATGAGGAAGGAAAAGCTTCTAGCGACGTTGTCAGAAAATGATAGAGAGGAACTCGACCTCAAGGCACTCTATGCGATTCAGTTGTGCCTTGCCGATGACGTGTTGTGAGAGGTTACAGAAGAGGATTATGTGGTTGGGTTGTGGCTCAAGTTGGAAAACTTGTACATGATCAAGTCTCTCACAAATAGGTAGTCTTTAAAAAAACACCTCTACACATTGAGGATGAGAGAAGGTATGCATGTGAAAGCGCATTTGGACAAATTCAGTAAAATCATTATGGATTTGAAAAACATTGAACTTAAGATTGATGATGATGATCAAGCTATCATTGTTTTGTGCTCTTTACCTGCATCATATGAACATTTTGTTATGACCTTACTATATAAAAATGATACCATCTCCATGGAGGATGTTAATGCATCATTGCATTTTAGGGAATTAAGGAAGAAGGTATTTGGAGAAGAGGGTGAGGGGTAGACAAAAGGTCTGTTTGTGGGAGGAAGAACAAAGGAAAAAGGTTTTGAAAGTGATAAATATCAGTCTAGATCTAAGTCTAGAGGAAAGGGTAAGATGTGGTGTTTTCGTTATAAAGAATATGGTCACATGAAGAGGAATTGTCTAGAGCATTATGATAGGAAGAAAGGTGATAGTCCTAATACAACATTGGCAAAGGAACAAGAGGAGTACATTAAAGATATTCTCAGAGTCTCTAAAGGTATGGACACATTTTCTCATGATGATTGGATATTAGATTTAGGTTGTCATGTTCATATTTGTTCAATGAAAGAATATTTTGATACGCTCCAAGGGAAGAAGACAGGTCTTGTTTCTTTAGGTGATGGGTCTACTTGTGACGTCATGGGTGTTGGGACAGTGAAGATCAAGATGTTTGACGGAGTGATTCATACTTTGGGTGATGTGACATATGTCCCAAAGATGCGAAAGAATTTAATATCCTTAGGCTGGTTTGATTCTAAGGGTTGTAGGTATTTAGCTGCAAGTGGAGCCATGAAAATCACACGTGCCTATTTGGTCTTAGTGAAAGAAGAAAAGTGTGGTGATGGTTTATATCGTTTGATGGGGAATACGGTGATTGGCAGTGTTTCTTTAACCTCGACAGGTAACTGGAAACATGGTACATGAAATAACAAGTGCTTGTTCAAGGTCTCTTTCGTAGTTGGAGCAAAGACAGGTGTTACGGGTTTCCATGTGACAAACGATGGTGAGATAATTCTTATGATTAAAGAGGATAGATCGAGATCCCTCTCTAGAGTTGACTAGACGAGTCGGCTCAGGACAGCTACACATGTGCATTGGATGTGTTAAATCGAATCGGATGGTGTTAGGGCTGAATTGATTCGGTGGTATGTGTAGCGGTGGTTTCTTCAAGGCTAATGATTATTTGCAGTTATAGCAAACAAGATGAGATTTAGGTTCGAGGTGGAGGTGCATAGTAGCTTATATGGCGCAGAGTTCACTGAGAAGGATAAGTGCAAGTTTTCTCCAAGGTGGTCTCGAAATATTAGCCAAAGTAGAGTGGGGTACACATGTCACAGGTTCTATGTCTTATCAAAGATACAAGTGTTCGTAGTATTTAGAGTTACCCTTTGGGGCTGTGTGGAGAAGATGAGAGTAGAGTTTTTTTGTACTATATACTCTTGGTTGAATTGAAGCCAATGTGTAGATTTGTTGAGTAAGTGGTGTGAAGTCAACCAACTCTCAACGAGAGATGTGGTTGACTTTCACACGGAAGTACCAAACTTTCATTTTGGAAAGTGTTGTGAGTTATTTAGGGTTTTTTAAAACCTTGTTTATTGATCGTCTTTGCCCATGGATGTAGGCTTCAAGCCGAACCACGTTAAATCGTCTTGTGCTTCGTGTGTTTGCATTAATATCTTCTTCTATTATTTGCTGTGTACGATCCCAAATCTAGGCTTCCGCACAACAGTAGGAAAGCCTCACCAGTTCTAATTCTGATATTGACAAGATCAGATTTCCAGTAGGTGTAAGAACTAAAGTTTTTGATCTTCCATTAAGTGAGATGCAATGTAGTTTTGATTTTGGAAGCGTAAAATCAAATTTTGGAAGAAATGCCAATACCCATCAATCTCGACTAGCGTGAGAAATTCTTTAAAGATCATTGAAGAAGCATTTGTTTTTGGTATGGGCCAAATGATTTGTGTACTAATTTTTATTTTAATTTCGTTAGGGCATCCAAACAGAAAGATTCAAAATCCATAGAATTCTATTCTATGATTTTGAATTCTGTAAAATTAAATTCAATAGGTAATGTTTTTAAGATTTCTTTGTAAGTATGGAGGAGAGTTGTGTAATATACAATATAGAAAGGTATGTTCTTTGCTTTGATGGATTCCAAGGTTTTATTTCATCAAGGTGGATTCCTTAAATTCCTCACCTAGTTTAATGGTGTTTGAACTAATCTTTCTTCTTTGATCCTACATCACATAAGGCCAAAGATTTTACCTTCTAAATATCTATCAAAATACTTTGAACTAAATATATAACTCATCATGACTTGCCCAAAAAAAATAACAAATATAAAAATAAATCACCTTAACTTACGAAAGTCAACTTTCTTTGGACATGTTAGGGAGGTTAAAAAAGTTGAATCCGATTTCTACAATTGCTAGATTTTGCAATCATGTTTTGTATCTATGAGATATTCGAAGTGGAAAATAGATAAAAGTGTGTGATACTCTTGCTTGTGTCCCATTTTTTTATTTTTTATTTTAAGTGGCATACATGCATTAAAAAACCCACTTTCTCAAAGGGGTTACACTGGACTTTACCAGAGGTGAACAGCTAGGACTGTCCTTCTTAACTTGGTTTCAAGATCTAGTCTTAATTGAAAGAATTCTTGTTACTTCAAGCGGCACACACATAGATTCGTGCAATCAAGAGAGGATCTAGGCTTTTTAATTTGTGATTGGATTATTGAAGTTAAAACACCAGGCTGTTTGGTTTGGATTCTAGAATCCAATTTTAGGCCATAATCGATTCCAAACCATATTAGAGGTGTTTGGTTCGGATCATAGAATCCGAGTATACTTAAGGTAGCGTTTGGATAAACTTATTTTTAACAACTTATGACTTCTAGCACTTTAGAAGTCATAAGTCCCTATGTTTTTACATTTGGCTTGCAAATTAAAAAGTTACTTATGCATAAGTCATAAGTAGAAGAGAGAGTAAAGAATCAACTTATTTTTAAGTTGGGATCCAACAACTTACCAAATAAATTGAACCGTTGACTTATGCAAAAATTCTAATGGATCGAACCCTATAAATATAAATAGCTTATTCTTTAAGTCAAAAGTCAATTATAAGTTTATCCAAATGCTACCTAAATGTTATTTGTGCTTGTTTAAACATCAAATGTAGTTTTATAAATATAAATTATTAAGGTTATGTTTGGTAACTACCTGTAATGAAATCATTTCATTTCAAATTCCAAAGGCATTTGTAGCCATTAGGCAATGGTTCACAATGAACTCATTCAGATTTGTCAAAGCATCCGCTTATTTATTCTCACTTCTTAGAACATGTCCTATGGTGATGTCTTCAAATTGTTTCATAAGTCGGCAAGCATAATTGTGGTATGGAATCAAGTCTAGCTTTTGTATATCATATTCTATTAAGAGTTTATTTACAAGGAATTGAAAATTTCCATATAGATTGAGCTGATGAAGCTGCATCTATGAGGCCATCTCTAATATGATGTGAGAGCTTGATACTAAGCCACATTATTTTTAACACAATTGTGTCAAAGCAAAGAAAAATGGTAACACTTCACCTTGTGGGATAACGAACACCACTCTTGTTCTAACTTCATCTTTGTGTGTAGCATCATCAAAGAACATTTTTCATGCTAGTAAAATATCTAAGTAAAA
>JAOXJP010284351.1:0-19260 GCA_025762735.1 Platanus orientalis | reverse complement strand
ACATGTCTTCCCCTATTGGATCCCCAAACTTTGCTTCTACAAAATCAATTACTCAACTATCCAAATTGATTTCTGCCAAACAATCCAAAAGCAACTCCTTGTTTCGAAACCTAGGAGGGATATTTCTATATTTAGATATCAGTAGTAAACAATATCATTTGAAGATAACATGAATGGATGGGGATTAGGAAAAAGATCTCTAACCTGTCGTGGGAGGGAATCATACATCGAATTCTGCTTCCGCTTCTAAAGGTTGTATGTTCATCACAAAACCTTGTAAAAAAATTAGAAGTACAATGAAACAAAGAAAATTTGGAAGAGCAAATACATACAATGTAGAAAACATTTACATACCTTTGTCTATGGCATCGTGCTCATCCTTGAAAAATCAAACCACAAAAAAATATTTTGCAACTGAGGTCATAAAGTTAAATAATGGAATTATTGATATTCTCTTGTAAATTCAAATCCATTTATAGTACGTATTTTTGCATAGTTTCTAAGACCTCAAACAATGTTAAGTAACATACGTAGATAATAACGTTCTCCTGAAGTAGGGTGTGCATAATACATTATTCTTATTGTTCATCTACTTATATATCTTCACCATTCTTTTTCTTTATCATGTCACACCCAATGAATATGAAATTCTGGATAAGTCAATTTTCGAGCATCAGGATACAAAGTATTTGCTTTAAACCACTCTGTTAACACTGTCTTTTCAATATTTGGCATTGAAGTGATATGATGGATATTATCTGTATCATTGAAATAATGACTTGTTGATTTTCAAGATGATATTATAAGCGCTCAACTGATGGATATTTTTGTTGCAAGTGAAAATTGAAAATTTTCCAACACGTTTCAGATGTTGAAATGTAATGACAATCCAAATATTGTTTTACTTCATCAAATTGTCGAAAATGTTATATATGGTTTCTTGGAGGTATTGTATTTTCTTTAATAACTATAGTGGCCCTATCAAGACCCTTATGAATGTACTTATATAAGTACTTAACAACATGAAAATATCCAACTATTTCCACATTTATATATGCATCATATTTTCTTTCTAAATCAACATTATAGGGAATGGCCCAACGATTGTCTAATTCATACCCACCAACTATAACAGTCCTTCCATCAGTGCACCTTCAATACAAAGGATAACCATTTTCACTTATACTTGTTTCACTATTTAAATCTCTTGGATATCTTTTTAAGCACCTTACATTTATCATACATGGTGATGTAGGATTTAATACACTGCAGGGTCTATGTATCATGTATCTATGAACAATTTTAAATGTGAATGGATTTGTGTCTTTGTTAGGGATTTTTGCACTCACGATATGATCTATAACTTCTGTTGAATGTGGCTTATATTGTTGTGACAATGTAAAAAGTATATGAGAATGTGGTAGACCGCACTTTTGAAATTCAATAACTTGAATATCTGCATGTCAATAATAAAAGTATTATAAATAATAGTTTTTATAATAAACTAATGATGAAGATATTTAATTGTAAAGAAAACTATATACCTGCTATTATTTCTCAAAAAATATGTTTATTCTTTAGATCATTAAGGAGTTGCTTTAATTTAATTTTGAAAACCCTTGCCATGATATCTGGCCTATCTTCAGCCCTTTGTCGTGAGAATTGAGCAATGACAACAGTGATTTCTTTCCAATTTGAATTACATGTAAAAGTGCTAAATAAATCTGGTATACCAGCCCATTTACAAATCACCACTGCATCTTGGTAATTTTGAATCATATAACGTGGACCTCCAATAAAAGATGATGGAAGTATGAATCGTCTACCAATAACGGATGTATTGGTATCACCGGCTATAACTGCATCTTCTAATCCTTGGTAAAGTTTATATTATAATTTCTTTTGATTTGTCTGTATATATTGAAGTCGATGTTCTTCAACAGTTGCATAAGCATCCACAATAAATTGTTAAAATAAACGTCCACCTTGTAAAAGTGTTTTACCTTCAATCAGACGATTCTGGATTTGGAAAACATAATAATCTCTCATAGAAACTTCCTTTCGATTATTATTTCTATTGAATTTGTATTTGTAAAACGAATTCCCATCTTCCATCCATTTTCACCAAAAATTCTTATACATATGTTTTTTTTTGTTGTATTTCATTAAGCATATCTCTTGCAATACGAAATACCATTACATAAGGGTTAATTTCATTAAGCATTTCTTGTAACTGTTGAGTAATTGTAATGTTTAACCTTTCAAAACTTTCTTCATTTTGCATCACAGCTATCATATTTTTTACTTCATTTATAGTATCATAAATATATAATTGAGAAAATTTTGGTGCATTTTCTTCTAATGGAAGTAGTGACCCAATCCTATGATAATTAGCATCACTTATTCAGAATGCATAGGGGCCTCTACCTTCCAATATAGAGTAATCAATTTTTCCTCCCATTGAAGTAAATGAAAACATTGAATTATAGGCTCGAATCAACTTTCTGAATTTTGAACTCCTTGTAGCATGTTTCCCATCAAATAATTTTTGCAAGAATTCAGGAGTTTGTGACAGTAATGGTAAATCTATTTTCCTATTTTGGCAACAAAGGAAAAATTATGGATTATAAACTCTACTTGATGGAGATCTTTCATAAATCCACATTATAGCTTCACACTTTGAACAATAATTTCGATGAGGGCCAAAGTCCCATCATTCTGTAAGTATTCGTCATCTAGTTCTCTGTATAAGTGGATAATGGGAGGTTTCAGCTTCGTCATATGTTAGAGTACAATCATCGACCATATCTCCAACATTTAATTCATTGTCATTTGTTGAATGAACATGTGATGCCTCTATAGTTGTCTTAGAGTCTTCAACTCCCAACAATGTGAAATCACATCTATTAATACTACTTAAAATAGTGTCATTGTCAACATATGTAAAATTGGAAGACACCTGATTGAATGAATTATCAATAGATGAGAACATCTGAGTCAAGCCATGAATCGAGTTTCTTTTCCTTTGTAATTTTTCCTTTGTAATTGTTCCATTTGATGTTGTCAAGCAAGCCATTGAAAATATAATTTAGATGACCATTCACTTGAAATATCATCGGAGATTTGATCTCTGTCCCTTTTTGCCATAAAATCTATTGAAAAAATTTGGACTAATTAAAAATGATAAAAAAATAAAAATATATAAATATCAAATATGCTTTAAGTTCATCATATTAAAGAATAACTCATTTTATAAGAACAAATGAAGAGTAGAAATTAATATAAAACATATCAATATATATTCACACACACACACACACACACACACACACACACACACACACACACACACATATATATATATATATATAATATTTGCACCTAGTATCATGCCAAAATACAATTTTATGAAGAAAAAAAAGCTGTCATAAAACATAAACACTACAGATCGATTATACAAATTTGGTAGATGATATAACAACATTTACAGAGGAATAGAAAAAAAAAGTTAGTGTGGCTTAAAAATGAGAGGAAAAACTATAATGAGATATAAGGGGGCAATGTTTCACACGACCTATGGACCCAACACAAAATAAGCGGATTAAGATTGATTGTAAATGTGTTTAAATAGGTTGACCCTCATTGGCACAATTAATAAATGTGTTGGATTGACCCATAACACGACCTTTGGACCCAACACAAAATAAGCGGATTAGGACTGGCTATAAACGTGTTTAGGGTCTAAATAAGTTGACCCTCTTTGCCACAATTAATAGATGTGTCGGATTGACCCATATAGTTGTATACTTTAACTTGACTTGATAAATGGATTAGGGTGAATGTGTCGGGTTGACCCATATGGTCATAGACCATTAGACCATTAACTTGACACAACACGAATCTGACCTGTGGACCTAACACAAACCCGACAGGAAATAAGTGGGTTACCCAACACGAAATAAGAGGTTTAGGGTGAATGTGTCGGGTTGACCCATATGCTCATAGACCATTAACTTGACACAAAACAAATATGACCTGTGGACGTGACACAAACCCAACATGAAATAAGTGGGTTAGGGGATTAGGATTGTCTGTAAACATGTTTAGGGTCTAAGCAGGTCAACCCTCTTTGACACGATTAATAAATGTGTCGGATTGACCCATATAGTTGTATACCTCAACTTGATACAACATGAATCTTACCTGTGGACTTTAGGGTGAATGGGTCAGCTTGACCCATGTGGTCGTATACTTTTAGTTGACACATATGAATCTGACCTGTGGACCTGACACAAACCCAACATGAACACCACATAACCTGTAAACCCAACACGAGTGGAGTTTGGAGTGGGTTTCGTGAGGAGTGAAAAACTAAAAAGGAGATGGGATTCTAGCAGAAGGAGAGAGGGAGGAAAAAATGTAGAGAGGGAGAGGGGTTGACAAATTTCCCAATATACCCCTGGACGGGTGGACCCGTTATCACGGGAAGAGCATGTCTTGGCTCAAGGACTTCCCCAGACAATCGTATCATGGAAATTTAAGGAAGCTACTCAACACAATGGATATGGCCCATAAAGACTTGGGGCTAGCCCTTCTTAAGCTCATATTGGTATGGCAAGGTCAAATTCTGGGATCTACACATTGGGATATGAGGAGGTACATCATTATAGACGATTGAGACAGTTCAGTCCAACAAAGAGATTGTTCCCTTCAATGGGTCAGTAGGGGATAATCCTTTGTCTATAGATATGTTGCTGGATGCACACTCCTATAAAGGAATTTTCAGAACATCAATCGGAGAGAAAGTTAAATTAGGAAAAAGGTTTTCCTTGTCTTGTGCGATGGTTGTGGCTATGGAACAAGAGAATCCCATCAAAAGTTTCGTTATTCTCATATTTTTTTCACAATGACTTCTCAGGTAGTAAAAGGTTTTCTTCATTTTTGTTGTGGTTTTGACATTTTTATTTTATTTTATTTATTTTTCTTTACAGAGGAAGATGGAACAACGGGATTACAGGACAAATTGAGTGTAGCAAATTGAATGTATGGTTGAACAGAGTGGTATGCTATCAAAAAACATTGTCTTGAGCAGAGTGGTATGCTGTTGTGGCTAACTTTGGGTTTGGTTTTGAACGTTGTCTTGAACAGTTGAGCAGAGTGGTATATTGTTGTGGCTAACTTTGGGTTTGGTTTTAAACGTTGTCTTGAACAGTTGAGCAGAGTGGTATGTTGTTGTGGCTAACTTTGGGTTTGGTTTTGAACGTTGTCTTGAACAGTTGAGCAGAGTGGTATGTTGTTGTGGTTAACTTTGAGCTTGGTTTTGAACGTTGTCTTGAACTGAGTGGTATGCTTGAACAAAATAATATGCTTGATCAAAGTGGTATGCTTGAACATAATAGTATGCTTGAATAGAGTGGTATGCTATCAAAAAAATTGTCTTGAGTAGAGTGGTATGCTAGTTATGAAAATGTTAAGCTGTTCCACACTTTAAACCAAAAAGGTTCCAAGGTTTAAATATTGTAGCTAATGAATTAGAGATATTAAAAGCATTCAAAAACCAGAAAACAAAGATAGAGAGAGAGATAAAAATAAAAATGAAAATCTAACCTTTCAGCAGGAGCTGAGAGCATCGGAGCAATGAAAGAGGGAGAGAGGTCAAACGACTGTTGTTTGCTTTGCCTTGCAGACAACTATTCAGAGCAACAGAAGTGTTGATGAGAGGCTTGTGGAGCGTTGAAAGAGGGAAAAGGAGAGAGAGCTATGCACAAAATAGAGAGAGAGAAAGAGAGAAAGAGAGGGCTGTTGCGATAATGATAAAAGAAAAAGTGTTGCAGAAGGGGAAGATGTAAGACCCCTAGCACGCACAAGGCTCGAGACAGTAGCTAGAACTTTTGTGTATGGCAAAAGGAGAAGAAAAAAAAGAAAATTTGAGGATGAGCCAAACGGAATCTTAGCGCAGAGCACTGTAGAAACCCGTTTGCTTTAATATGTTAGTATAGATATAGATTTGCTTAGTAAACCTGCATTATAGATGTGAGACACATGTGTCAATACACAAACTATATAATATTGAAAGATGGGTGTTGTGACAAAATGGATCGGATTCAAGTTCCATTTAGCATGAACCAAAATAAGAAAATCACATATACAAAAGAACAATCACACAATACAAGTTTTACATGTTTCAACAAGATTGCATACATCTACGGGTGAAGACAATTTAAGAATTTTCACTAAAAATGGAACAAAGTACAAATGTGAGTTCCCAAAACCTAAAACAAACCCACAAAGAAAAACCCCAAAGAATCTCCATAAAATCATCTTCCAAAATTCACAGACTCTCACACTCAAAAAACACACACACACGCACACATAATAATCCTTTTATATAAAGGAACACGTCCTAAGAAACCCTACATCACATTGAATACTTATGGGTCATGAACAGACATCGAGATCAAAAGTTATGCCGTTTAAAGTTTAAGGGTTATTTTTACCTTTTGACTCATTTATCTCTTAGGCAACTACCTTGGTCCCACCTATGGTTCATGGGTAAGTCTCTAGATGTTTCCCATGGTCTTTTGGTTCAAGTTAACCCATGATTTCTATGGTTGTTTTGACATGATTAATAAATGGGTTGGTTCGGATTAACCATATGGTTGTATACCCTTACCTTGACATGACATGAACCTAACCCGCCAACACATATTACCACATAACTTGCAGACCCAACACAGAATAAGCGGGTTATGGTTGATTGTAAATGTGTTTCATGACAAATCAGATTGACCCATTACGTGATTAATAAATGGGTTTGGTTCGGGTTAAGCCGTACAGTTGTATATACCCTTGTCTCAACACGACATGAACCTGACTTGCCAACACGAATTGCCACCCCAAGTGAAGTTCAAAGTTGGCTCTTAAAGTGACTTTATCCTTAGAGCGTGAAACTTCTTGATTTCTTCACATGTGTAGCTTAAATTTCTTGAACTTGTGTTCGAGATTTATTAATTTCTTCACATGTATGGCTTGAGTCTCTTAAGCATGTGGTCTTCCTAGCTTTGAATGTTCCTCTTGAAGCTTCTTCTTTTGATATGGACTTACATGAGTCAAGAAATTTTAGAACATGGACATACATGTAAGACCTTTTACCATAATACTATATATACTTACATAGTTTTTGAATGGGATTGGCAATCCATATTTTACATTAACAAAAACATGTTCTATGAGTCGCTCTCTAGATCGTACACATGGGTTGCACTTCATGTAGCATCCGGGTTGAATTTAAGACAAATTCTCATCAAATCTCCACCTTGGCTTGAATTCTAACAAACCACTTGAATGAAGCTCTCCACCAAAACTCACATAGGGTCCAAGCTCAATATTTTTGCAAAATGATTAAGTCCAAGAAATCCTTGAACTCAATCACTGAAACTAGCTTTGTCAACATAGTTGCTGAATTTTTAGCACTTGACACACCCACAACCATGTCTTTAAAACCATCTCTGAAAAGAGGTCAAATATTCCCCTTGGGCCCACTTCGATGTTACTACTGAACTTCCTAAAACTGGATGGCCTTGAGGATTTGGTGTGATCCCTTAAAAAATGCCTAAGGTCTACCCTGCATCAAGGGCAAACACATCAGTACCGATGTGTTTGCCCTTGATGCAGGGTAAACCTTAGGCGTTTTTTAAGGGGTTGCACCAAATCTCATCTAACTGAATGGGGTATAGAACAACATCCTCGTACCCCCAACAAAATAGAAGTACGACACTCCACCTGAATACCCAAATTCAAATCTCTATTTTCATCAATCTGCTTGGTTGGGTGCAATATAGCAAAGTCACCAAAAGTAACACCTTCGTATTGGTTTCCAAGAGCACAATGCTCATAAAACTCAGTCTTTTCACCATAAAGCAAATCCTCCTTACTCAATTTTACCAAACCTTTTACACACATGTGACCCATTCACATATGTCACGATTATGTATAGACTAAATCAGGATATGGTGCGGAAGACAGTTGCTCTAATTGTAATGGTGTTTCCAAGCAACACATAAAGGTTTCCTACCTTTCTTGCTTCCAAAACAACCAAGGCATCCTTTGAAATCCTCATGGATTGATTTTCAATAAAGACTTTACATCCCTTAGAGTCCAACTCACACAAAAAAAAGGTTCTTTTTGAATACAGAACATGTCGAGCACCTATAAGTGTTTTCAGAACCCCATCATGCATATTGATTTTGATTGTTTTTATTCAAAAAATATTGCATGCATACCATTACCCATAAGACAATACTGTTAGGATTGTTTTACCTTCTTCGTCACAGAAGAAACAAGATGCAATAAATCAACATACAAAATGAAATAAGAAATCATTCACAACACAAGATTTATGTGGAAAATCCCAGTTTAGGGAAAAACCACGGAGCCACAGAGAAATTTTTTACTATCAAGAAGAAAAGTCATCTAAGACAATTTACAAGACACTCTTTCTCTCAACACCCGCAACCCTATAATGAAAAACATGTAAATACCCCAAAAAACCCTAACACACATGCAGATATGATTTGGATCCGATCCAGTAAATAAAAACATTAAACAAAAAAACGTTTCAAAATTTGTTTCTCAAGGTCAAGGATTTAATTTTTATTTTTTCATTTTATTTAGTTGAAGACAATTAACCTTATTGTACCCTTTCTTATGGCAATAATAACACTATATATCCTCCTTAAATTTAAACTTATTTTTACCAAATCCTTTTTCCTTTGCCATTCAACGAAGAACCAAGCCCCTGTCAAAAACTTTATCACTAAAACCATTTTTCATCAATTTGTTTGAAAGAATGGCTATAGTAACCTCTTATAAACCAGTAGAATCATTTTCATAGAGCAGAGTAATCACAAGATGCTCATATGGCGAATGATGTGAAAACAACTGGAAGTAGGGTCTTATCTTCGTTTTCAAGTTCTGAACTAATATTTGTCAACTGACAAATAATTTTATTAAATTTGTTAAAATGATTAGAAATACCAATACCTTCTCGCATCCATAGAGTATAGAGTTTCTACTTGAGATAGAGACGATTCATAAGGGATTTTATCATATATAATATTTGAAACTTCAACAAAAAGCTTTGCTACAACATCTTCAGTCAAAATATTGTACAATACCTCATCCATAAGGCATAACGGATAGCCTTCAAGTTGTAATCAATCCCAATTGCTTTTCGACATCCGAGTTGGCTTCCCCTTCAATGCTTTGTGCAAACATTGTTGAATTAGTAGGTTTTATAAACTTAACCTACCATAGGCCAAAATCATTATTTGCATCGAATTTCTCCATCACGAACATCGCACTTTAAACCTTCACAACCATTTCAAAATCCACAAAAAAAAAAATCAATTCGCAACTCAATTAACCAAAGGGAAAGGATGTTATGTGCAGGATTTGGTGTCTAGGACATCTGGGGACATCATATGGAATAAAATATACGGGTGATGCATTTTTTTTAACATGGAATATGCATCTCATTACATATGACGGCCCTGGTGTCCTGGACACCATCGTAGACACCAAGCCCTGGATAGAACATCCTTTTCATTAACCAAAAACCTTATGTAATGATCCTAATTTGTTATGACAAAATGGATCGGATTCAAGTTTGTAGTTGCATGAATTAAAATGAGAAAACAATAGATGTAAAAGAACAAGTATACAACACAAGTTTTACGTGGTTCAACAAGGTTGCCTACATCTACGGGCAAAGACAATTAATTATTTATACTAAAACATAGTAAATTACAAATATGAGTTTCTAAAACCCAAAATGAAACCCCAAAGAACTCTCCACAATATCATCTTCCAAAACGCACACAATCTTTCGCACTCACAAAACCCACGAAACAACGCTTTTATATATAGTTGTGCATCTCAAGAAGCCATAAATCACATTGTGGGTTAAAACCCTATAACTGGTTTGGGTGATTGGACCTGATTTAGGTCAAAACAAAAAATGGTCATTCGGATCACTCTTCGGATGCACAAATGGGCACACTTTGATCTACATCGGGTTTGAATTCAAGACTTCTTTGTCATCAACGGGATTGAAACCTTGACCTCTCTAGTAAATAACCGACAAGGGGAGCATTTTGGCAATTACATATTTATTTAGGGAGTGGCTATTTACACCTATCAAATTTCCAAGTCCCCCTCACTTATTTTTTGTTTTTCCTTTTATACCCCTTCCCCACCCCTATCCCTTACCTAAAATATCCCTCCCCTCCCTCTCTCAAACCCCCACCCCTTGTTCCTCTCCGACAGCGGCAATGATGGTGGCCCCTTTGGCGGCAACCCACCCCTTTCCTCTCTATCTCTCTCTTCCTCCTCCCTTTCCCGCACCCTCTCTCTCTTCCTCTTCCTCTTCCTCTCTCTCTCTCTCCCTCTTCCTTTTTATTTTTCTTTCTCTCTTCCTCTCCTTCTCTTCTTTTATTTTTTTTCTGGCTACCTATTCTGACCCACAGGCCCGAATGGGGGTCCCTCCGTTTGGACCTACAACAGGTCGTCAGGAAAAAAAAAGAAGATAGGGAGAGGGTAAGAGAGGGAGGGAGGGAGAGAGAGAGGGAATGAGGCTGGTTGTCGCTGGAGGAGAGGGAGGAGGGGTAATTTAGGCATGGGAGGTATTAGGGGAGAGGTATAAATGGGAAAAAAAGAAGGGGAAGGGGGACTTAGAAATTTGATCAGTGCCACTAGAAGCTTCCATTTATATATTTTTGTTATCTTAAATGACTCCAGCGCAATTAATCTAAGGCATAAATGTCATTATGAAAGATACACGAACGCAAAATAGTTAAGGGATGAACTAATGGTACCCCTAAAACCACTCACCACCCCCCATTTTTTTTTCTTTTTTACCCCTCCCCAAAATGCTCCTCCTCCCTCTTCCCTCTCTCTCCCTGACTATCTATCTCTCTCTCTCCCTTCCTCTCTCATCTTCCTCTTCCTCTTTGTGGCGTCTCTCTCCCTCCCTCCCTCCCTCCCTCTCCTCTTCCTCTCCCTCTCCCTCTCTCTTCCTTTTTCTCTCTCCTTCTCCCTCTCCCCTATTTTTTTTCTTATCCATTCGGAGGTGAAGTCTGTGCAGGGGGCCTTGCCCAGACTTGCACCCCAAACGACCAGGAAAAAAAATAGGAGGGAGAGAAGGAGGGAGGGAGAGGAGAGAGAGGAAGAGGGAGAGGGGGGGTGGGAGAGACGGGGAGGGTGGTGTTGGAGAGATGGGGAGGGGGTGGGTTGTCACCGATGCCGGAGAAGAGAAAGGGAAATGCAGGGGTGGGGAGAGAGAGAGGAGGGGCATTTTGGATAAGGTATAAAATATTGGTGTTGGTGGAAATATCAGTCAGACCAAAATAAGATATATATCAAAAATATCGAAAAGAAATATTATAGAAACTTAATAGGCCTATTCTAATCAAACTACATACGTACAAGGAAACAAATAGATTCATTATAAATGATAATTTATTTTAGTACACTTGTATTTAATATTATTTAAAAATACACATGCATACATAATGGTTAACACGGATATTATAATTTAACCGTATAAGCATAAGGGAACATATAGATTATCTTCATTTTCTTATTTTTTTATCTTCAACTTCTTCCACTCTTTCCTTTTATTTTATTTGAAATTTATAATTTTTCATATATACATTTTTATCATAACAATATAATATTGATATCAGGTAATAATATACTTCGAAAGGAGAATATTTGTTCAACACAATGATATTATATATTATGTTGGTTAAAAAATGATTTTTTTATAATATATTTAATGTTTCATGTCGATATGAAAATATGTTGTATTGGTCCTGATAGACATGGAGATATGTATAATGATATTAAGGTATTATGATATATTTGATACCATGATTTTGGGCAGAGTGGGAGGAGGAGCATTTTGGGAAGGGGGTGAAAAAGAAAAAAAAATCGGCGGGGGGTGTGTGGTGAGTGCTTTTAGGGTCCATTAGTTCATCCCAGTAGTCAAACGGCCTCGCATAAAGGGCTTTTACATTCCCTGCAAAATACTGAGGAATTAGCGGTTTCGGAGGTGGCGGTGGATCTGCCTGAGAGTCGTCTGCTTTTGACGCCATAATTTCCGTCTTGTTCGCAAAATTCAAACTTCTGGTACGAAACCCTAATTTTCCTCTTCGGGTACTCTATCTATCTTTCTCTCGTTAATGGTTTGTGTCATTTTCTTCTCAGCCATGAGTGCTTATGATTTAACGGAAGTTATGACCCTAAGGGGAATGGAGAAACAGGATTCTTGTAGTAAATCTTTGTTGTTGTAAGGTTGTTGATCTAGTCTGAGCCAGGACCGCAATTTGATGAGGTTTTGATGTCATTTTCTATCTTTTGCTCTGTGTCTTGATTTTTTAGCTTCTGGTACTTGGTTGGAAACATTACGATTTCAAGTTTATAAATCTCTAGGGTTCTATAAATTTGGACGGAATTCTCAAATCGTTTCTTCATTTTAAATATACTTTGTACTTATTTGCGAGGTTGTTTTACGTTTTGAAAGTTCAAGGGATTGCTTCAGCTGAAAATTAGGATTTCAAGTGGTATTGATCTATTTTAAAAACTATGCGGCCTGTGGCTTTCCATTTTTTCCCAGTCGGTAACTGATTGGGTCTTGAATCTTGTGCCTGGACTGAAGAGCCCCTTGCTAGGGCTTCTTTCCGTCTTAGAAGGTCTAGATATCTGGAATGTATTGTGGTTGTCATCTGGTGTGGAATCTAGGGTGTCTAGGACTTTGGTTCCTTCCCTAAATTGGTTTTCAGAAGGCTGAAGACGGGTAATTTTCTTCTTGTCCAATGTTTTAACTTCTCATTTTCTTCTGTTAAAGCTGCATCATGGCGTCAAAGCGTATATTGAAGGAGCTCAAGGATTTGCAGAAGGATCCTCCGACATCATGCAGTGCGGGTATGCAGCCTTACATGTTTGCTTCTTGATCTCATTTTTATGCTGGTGTTCGCTCTCTCTATGTGTGTGTCTATGTATGTGTAAAGAAGAAGAATATGGAGGAAGATTGATCCTATATGTGGGATTGGACCTCCAAAGTTCTATCAAAGATTAATTTTTATTCAATATGCAAAAAATAGGTAATTACATGGCTTTATATAGAACGGAGCAACCCTAGAATCCTTCCAATGGAAAGAAAGACTTAGAAAAAAAATTATTCAAAAGAAGACTCTTATCCTAAAGATTTCAAGAACAATGGAAACAAACTAATATCCAAGTGAGGATTGGCTGGCATATTCTCACATGGAAAGGATTGGTTGGGAACCCATCAATCCACCCCCTTTAAAATTGGCCTTGTCCTCAAGATCAAAAGTTGGGGTTGGGGAGGTAGCCACAAAATCACCATTGCCTTCATTTTTTTCCAGACCAAGGGGTGCATCTGTATTCAATAATAGAAATGACTTCAAATTCAGCCAATATTACCCAGCCATGAACCATCTAGCTCATGCTTCGAAGATGTTTCTTCACGAGAGGAAATAACCTTTTTGGTTGGAAGCAATTCTTTACAAATAAAGCAGTACCTGCATGCATTGAATATGCTAGAGACTACTAAACACAATAATTTTCAAACGGTAGACGTGCAATTGCATGTTTCAATATCTACTTTTCCTCACGTGAGGAGCTTGTATCATCGCCTAGCTCGTTAGCATTTTTGGGGGCACCTTTCGAATCAGATGCTGGCACTTTAGTGTAAAAAAGGTCATTATCCTGTGTCGGTGCCATAATTACGGGGTGTTGGAAGGGGTGGACGGGAAGCAGACCTAACCTTTGGCTTTTGGCACAAAGTGGCTGCTCACTGGACTCGAACCCGTGTTTTAACACTGGACATCCCAAGCTCTACCATTGTACCAAAACAATGATCCTCCTTAGTGTGTGTGTGTGTGTGTGATACGGTGGTTGTGGTTGCCATGGTTTTTGGGATGCTGAGTACTGGTTTTGATGTCGGTTAAGCATTTGTTGAATCATCTTTTGCAACTCTCTCTCTCTCTCTATATATATATATGTGTGTGTGTGTGTGTGTGTAAGAGTTGTTGGCCCTTTACAAAAGCACATTCTCTTAGGTTGCAGTCTAATAGCTAAAGAATGCATAGACTATTGGATCAAGAACAAGATTGGGGCCTTCGTCTTTCATATAGATATGGAAAAGGTGTACGATCATGTAAATTGAGAATTCTCGGTTTGGGCCTTGATGCAAATGGGTTTAGGGAGGAAATGGAGGTTTTGGTTACGGGTCTGTATCACGACCGCCTTGTATTCTTTGTTGATAAATGGGACGTCCACGGGCTTGGAAAGGGGACAAAGGGTCTTGAGGCAAGGGGACCCGATCTCACCTTTCCTTTTTAAACATTGTTATGGAAGTGCTTTGCTGCCTGGTTTCTAGAGCTATTGCCGTGGGAGGTTTGTCGGGGTGCAAATTTGGAGATGAAGACATTTCCATCCCTCCTTCAAGTTGCGGACAACTACCTTTTCTTTCTCACAAAAAAGGATGCAGAAATCCAAAATCTTTGTAGTATTTTGTTGGTCTTTGAGGCTATATCTGGTATGAAAATCAACTTTCCAAAAGTAAGCTCTATGTTATATCAGAGGATCGGGATGTGAATAGATATGCAAGGCTGTTGGGATGTCAAGTGGCCTCTTTGCTAGTGACCTACTCGGTGCTCTCACTGGGAGGCAGATGGAAAACGAAGGCTATGTGGGATCCAGTAGTGGAACGGGTTCAACAAAGGTTGACTGGATGGAAAGGGCAATACTTATCGAAGAGGGGAAAGTTGACACTGGTTAAGAGCGTCTTGTCGAACCTTTTCGTATACTTTATGTCTCTTTTTCAGGTCCCATTGTCAATTCTCAAGCAAATAGATCATGTGCGAAGGGCTTTTCTTTGAAATTCAATGGGTGGTGAGAAAAAGTATCACTTGGTGGACTGGAATAGAGCATGCTTACCTATGGAGTAAGGAGGGCTTGGTATGAGGTCCCTTCGGGATTTTAATAAGGCCTTACTAGCAAAGTGGTTTTGGAGGTATGGTATGGAGTCAAATGCTCTTTGAGGAAAAGTCATTGATGCAAAATATAAAGCCTAAGCTTTCGACTAGTCTTTTAAAGAAACTAGGGGCTCATATGAATGCAGTGTCTGGAAAGACATATTTAGGGAGACTAAGTCTTTCAAAAGTGGAATTGGTTATGGTAATAGAGTTTCTTTTTGGCATGATATTTGGTGTGGCGCGACTCCCCTTAGCCTGGCTTTCCCAGATGTGTATGCCATTGCTTCTTTGAAGTTTGGCTCTGTCAAAGATCATATGGTCCGAGGTGACCAATCTATAGCGTGGTGCTTTTACATCTTCGGAGGGCGGCTAATGACTGGGAGGTTTTGGCAATCTCGTGCCTCATGATAAGAATTGAAAACACTAAAATTGGAGAAGAGAATGATGCAGATCAACACGTATGGACTCTTGATTCTCAGTCGGAATTTTCTGTTTGTTCCATGTACAATCTGCTTCGGCCAGCAGGTGTGGTGGAGGAATTGACATACAACATATGGAACTCTAATATGCCTTATAAGGCCTCTTTTCTTTTATGGTTGTTGTTCGTGGAGAAAGTTCTAACTCAAGATAACCTTATGAAAAGGGGGTTCGAGCTGGCTAGTTGTTGTGGCCAATGTAACTGTGCATCTTAAACCGTGTCGCATCTTTTTTTTCATTGTCTCATGTCGGCTGAGCTTTGGGATTCTTTTTTGGAGAGATTTGGTCTTTCTTGGGTGACCCCGGAATCTATGCGCTTGATGTTGGGCAGTTGGTACAGATGGAAAACAGGGCATCTATCCTCTCATGGTAAGATCCTTTGGGACTCTATTCCCCACATTGTTGTTTGGTTGTTGTGGAGGGAGCATAAAAACCGCATTTTTGAAGGAAAAGAAGTGTCCTCCAAGAGATTAAAAGACTGGGCCTTGGGTCTCTTATACAGATGGACTTCACACTTGATGGAGTTTTCAGGCTGTAACTTTGTTTATTGGATTTTTGATTGGCCTTCATTGCTCTTTAGGTAGCTCCTAAAGGTACTTTGTAATCAAACACACACACACGCACACACACACACACACATACTTGGATTTGCATAGAAGTTGGGATGGGAGCCTCTAGCGATGGTGATGGTGGTGGTGGTTGTTACTGCAGATTTTAGGATGTTGAGGACTGGTTTTGATGTTGGCTAAGTGATCTAATTGCTTTTGGTTTTTCATTAGGGATCAAAGCTACTCTGATACCATATGATGGGAACTTGAGATCTCAAAAATTTAAAAAGAACAAGAATATAGGAGATTGATTCTATATGAGGGGATCGGACCTCCAAACATCTTTTGAAGACTAATTTTTATTCAACATATAGAAAATAAGGTGATTACATGGCTCTATATAGACTATAGCAACTTTAGAATCTTTCTAATGGAAAGAATAACCGTGAAAAGAAATTATTCAAAAGAAGAAACTAATCCTAAAGATCCCACGAACCATGGAGAGAAAATCACAATGAAAGAAAATTATATCCATGTGAGGACCGGCAAGCATATTCTCATATAGAAAGGATTGGAAGGGTACCCATCATTATCACTCAGAAATAAATCGTTATTTGCTGGTGATGTAAACTAATTTATTTCTAATATCTGTTCAATTATGTCATGATGTCATTTTGTTCTTTAGTGGATGCTGCCAAAGGGAGTGGCGATGCCATACGCAAAAAGGAAGAGACTCATAGAATGGCATAATGTAGAGGATCTTGGTTTATTACATATGGATGCTTGTTCATTGAAAGTCACAGTTTGCTAGAAGTTTACTTTGTTAATGGTTGAGCACACCATTTGTTTCTTACTTTCTAGTAATTTTTCTCATGTTTGATTTACGACAATTACTTGTCCGCAAGTTGTGACTTTTTTAGTGCTTTCTCTGGTTTAGAACTGCTAATATCACAAAATGGAGGTAGTTCTCCATTATATGGTGGATCATTATTTATAGCATTTCATTCATTTGATAAAATATTTATGTAAACCTTTTTTACTAAGTTGTGAGGGAACAATGCTTGGCTAACTGCTGAATACATATAATAGTGTCTCAGCTCAACAGTCAAGTCCTTCCCAGGTTTATTCATTTATTTTTGTTCTTGTTGAAATGTATGTGTTAAGTACTATAAGTGATAGTTTTGATGTTGTCTGGTTTATTTTCTTTCATTTTCTCCTTCTTTCAGTGAGTATATAACTTTTCAGGTTATTTACCTTCTCATTTGATTCATATAGCTCTGATGATCAATTACCACTTTTGCAACCTAATAACATCCCTCCCCCCCTTTTAAATAGGTCCTGTAGCTGAAGATATGTTCCATTGGCAAGCGACAATTATGGGGCCTCCTGACAGCCCATATGCAGGAGGTGTTTTTCTAGTTAGCATTCATTTTCCGCCTGATTACCCTTTTAAGCCACCTAAGGTACCTTTCTTTTATTATGATCTATTACATTTTTAGTTCTATTTTGCATGACAATTAATGCATTAGTCAATATCTTCAGTGTTCCATGGAGAGCTCTAGAGACCACTCCAATGTCTTGCTAGTGTGTTTTACATTAGAAGCTTATGGTCTTATATTGTTCTCCCATTAATTCTTTGTTGCGAGCTGCAGTGAGTTGGTCTGATCATGGCTGCTAGGCTGGCTTTGCAACTTGAGAAAGGAAACTTTTGTTTGCAACATTTAAAGCCACAATGTTTTGATAAAAAGGAAAGCAGGAATATTTATGTTTGTAAAGGGAAGTGGGTTTTGTGGTAACTATTACTGTGGTAATCAAAGTGTGATTAAATAGCATCTTATTAGATATTCCAAGAGTGGACAAATATGAAGAAGCTGATTGCCATTTTTTGTAAGGTCACACATGTTATGAAAAAGACTTCATTCATTGTAAGTGGGGATCAGCTAGCTATTTCCTTGATGAAGTTTTTAGTAGAGACCAATTTCAGTCGTCTCTGTCAAGATGGGTGTAGATACCATTTTTGCACAGGAATGTCTTGATGAGTTGATGTGACATGCTTTCTTTAGTCATGCATCAACAACAAGAACAACAGCCTTATCCCAACAACTCAAGGTCGGCTGCACAAACCCTGTTTTGCTATTCTACTTAATCATGTGTCAAATGTTGAAAGATTGTAGGTGGATGCCTTCAGTTGGTTCTCTAATCTCTACCTATGGAAAGCCTTTAGGAACCTAAGCCCTTTAGACAAGACATTTGGGAAAGCTATTTAGAAGCCATTTGCATTAATAGTCATGGTTTAATTATAATTTGGAAGTGATGACAGAATGCTTATATCTTTAAATGCAATGACAAATATCATTCAGAATAAAACCGTTTTTTTTATTGAGACAAAAACATTGACTTTCAAACTCATCCATCATGGTTAATGATCAAGAAACTCCAGGAAGAAGATTTCCAGAGTTTGTACTCTTCTAGATGGGGCTCACAAAATAACTTTTGATGTGCATTGAACCTATCGGGCAGTCCAGGAGGACATATTTTAGCTAGCTGTTAGAGTACTTTCTCTAATTCCAGTTGGATTTGAAAATTAAAAATCTCCCCAAGATTACATGCAGGGTTATATATACCATGAAAGGGATAACCCAAAAAGAGGACAAACGAGCAGCAAAGGGAAACAAAGAGGGAAAAAATGTAAAGTCAAGGCCTAAAACAGTCTCAAAAGCCCCTCCACCCCAAATAAATAAATAACAAACGAAGCCACAAGTCAATTACACCGTACCAATCCCATTCATTAGCTAACACATCCCCTCGTTAAATTAAAGCATTTTTTACAATGAGAAGTCCAGAAGTAAACAAGCTCTTTGGCCTTTGGGAAGACAATAATTGGATTCAACATAGGTTTTTTTTTTTTTAATTTTTAATTTTTTTATTTTCATGAAAAGGTTTAGCATCATTTTGAACACTCAGTTATTTCCCTCAAGCCAAATGGCTTAGACCTTCATAGCTGGAACTATCCATCAAATTTCTTTTCCCTTTTTGAAAGGGCTGAAGTTCTCCACCCATGAAAGAGATCTTGAAGGTCCTGAGGAGTTACCTAATAATACCTAAAGATTTTCAACATTGCTTGTCACACTTATATGGAATATTTACGACAAATCAGAAGGTGAGATATGCTT